>PVJX010001270.1:115075-171239 GCA_004027295.1 Dolichotis patagonum
TCTCCTCTCCTCTCCTCTCCTCTCCTCTCCTCTCCTCTCCTCTCCTCTCCTCTCCTCTCCTCTCCTCTCCTCTCCTCTCCTCTCCTCTCCAGAGAGCAGAGAAGTAGGATTTCTCCCTGGGTTCTCTCGGGTCCTCTTTTCTTTTCTCCTCCCCCCGTTTTGGATGCGTTGGGGTGTCTTTCCTACTGTCCCCGACAGCCACTCATTCCATTCTCAAGATGTTCCAGGAACCTCTAGGGAGAGAACGTCATTGGAAGGGCAGAAAATTCTTCGAATCCAAATTCTGTCCATTCCACTGCAATCTCCATGTATTTCCCATCCTCTTACCTCACTGCTAGAGCCTGGGCGGCTTTTTCCACTCTCCCAGGACCCACCCATGGGGAATGGGGAGCAGGCTACAAGGCAAGGGGAACAGGGCGGTAAAGCAACGGGACTGGGGAGGCAAAGTGATCTGGAACTGGTCTGCCCAACCCTCAGCTCAGCACCATCTCCCAGAGACCAAGCTCCCAGGCTCAGGCTCCCCTTAGCCGGCCATCCGCAGCCAGCCAGCCACAGAGAGGCTCTGGGTGGTACACCTGGGGCACTGATGTGGGTTGGTCATCCTTTACAGAGTGTTTCTTATAGTACTTTGCTGTTTATAAAAGAAACTTTTACATTCAGAATTCCATTCGCATCTGGTAACAACTGAGTGAGCACGGGCAGATGTTCAGAAAACTCGAAGACCGGTTTAGTAAGGGTAGGTTTTTTGCCTAAGGTTACCCAGTTTAGTAAATGACAGAATTAGGACTGAAGCTTATCTTTGTATAACTCCTAGTTCAGGGCTCTCTCCCTTCTGTCTGCTGACTTCCTCCTGCCTGTGTCCTGAGATCAGATGTGAGCACACACACGCACACGCGCACGCACACGCACACACATGCACACACATTCTTGTTTTGACTCTTTCTGCCTCTTGCCCAAATGTGTACTATGAATGCTATGTTTATATTTCACCTGTTTATAATCTGCACATACAGGATAGCATTGTTTATCTTATTCAACTTTTAACCCTTTCACCCAACATTGTAAGGTCTATTCATGTTGATAAAATAGTCTAAAATTTCCCCTTATTGTGTGACATTTATTCATTTCAGCATGCTAGTTACTTTTCAAGCTTGTTATAATCACTCCTGTACAGGTATCTCATTGGAAACGCATTAAATGTATAGACTTAACTTGCCATAGTAAACCCAGAACACAACCAAAATATGCATTTTTCCATGTACAGACTCTCCACAGTTCCCTAAAAATAAAGGCACAAATAAAAAAAAAGATATGTGGACAAATATAAAGGCAGTACAAATAGGTGACTCAATTCCAAATAAAAATCCTAGTACTTGTGGGCTGAGGGGGTAATTCACTAGAGCACTTGCCCGGGTTATGTGAAGCCCTCCGTTCAATCCCCAGCACAGAAAGAAAGAAAAGAAAAGAAAAAGAAATTTCAACACTTTTGAGACCATTAACTTTAAGTATGCAGCCCCAGGAGAGATTTGACTCATACAATGCATTTAGGAATGTTTTGTTTTATTTTAGTGTCATTTTTTAAAAGAGCAACAATATTTATTCAAGATAATCTGAGGCTGCTACAGGATTCCAAGACTGATTATCCAGGAAGGTAAATAGCAAGGGCGAGAGTGAGCTGAAGGACAGTTCTTCACCCTCACTCCATCCCTCCCCAGCCCAGACAGGAAAACTCCACAGTCCAGGTGACAATTCCTGAACTGGAGAAGAGCTGCCATGTCCTGAGTGTGCAAGAAGAGCAAGGCGGGCAGACACAAGGTGGGTTCATTCGCTGAGGTCCTTCTGGCAGCCTGGGACTACGTTTCCCTTCACTGCACCTGTGCAGAGGGGGCTCTGAGGGCTTCTCCACAGCCAGCGCCGAGGGAGCATTACCTGCCGTCCTGGACTCAACCCCTGCACCCTCCCTCCAGCTCTCCGCCGGTGCGAGGCACCCAACTGTTCCGCTCCGAAAGCCCTCGGCCTCTGCTCTCCCACGTTTCTCCCAAGAAGCTGCCACCTGCTCTCCCTCAGGTTGGCCCACATCCAGTCATAAATTAACATTCAATACCCAGTAAGGTATCGTCCCGACATCGAGGTCCAGAATGTTCTGGGATGAAGCAGGTTGACCCACCGCATCACTGTGGGTCTCTGACTCTCCGGTACCACTCACCCCTGGCCTGATCATTTTTCTATGGCAGGAGGAAAACAGTGGGAAAAGAGTGGGCTAAGGCCTCGCGGACCGTCACAGAGTCCCTTTTCCCGCCAGTCCAAGCGGGTGTGCAGCAGGGAGGCCGGGAGAGGCCTTCTGCAGGCTTTTGAGAGTAAAGTGCCGCCCCCGCCCCAACTGAGCCCCCTGAAACCAGCCAGGGTTTGTCAGGGCGAGGGACCCTCGGGGCCGCCCGGCCCTTCCTCCTCGGGGCCCCTCTCCGCCCCACGGTTCCTCCACCTCCTCTGCCTGCCTCTCCGAAAGCCACAGGCAGGGGCGGCGGGGGCGCATGTCCCTCCCTCTCCGGACGCTGCCCTGGGGCAGCACGGACAGCCCGGAGGGGAGCGGCCGCGGCCGCGGGTTCAGGCGCGCGGGGGCGGGGAGCTGCGGGCGCCTCCGGCCGGACCCCGCGGCCTGCCCCGCCCTGGCCAGCTGTCTCTCTGCGCTCTTCCTCTCGCGGCCCCTTCAGCCCGGTCCCTTAACCTGCACCCCGCCGCCCTCGCGCTCCGGGCCTGCGGCTGAGAACAGCTCGGCCCGGCCCGCAGCCACGCGGAGCGCGCACGGAGGGCACCGCTCGGGCCGCCGGAGACCCGCGCCCCGGCCACTGGGGAGCCCGAGCCGGGGAGCCCCGCGCCCCGCCGCCCGCCCGGGCCCGCCCGAGACTCCCCTCGGCGCCGCCGCGAACCCGGGCCCGGCCCTCGAGGGCCTGGGGCCAAGCGCTGGGGCCCCGGGGCCCGCGCACCCCGCACGGCGGCCGGTCGGCCTTGCGGGCGGAGGCGGGCCGGGCCCGCGCCCACTCCGGCCCGGGCCCCCGGCAGCTCCGCGGGGCGGTTCGCGCGAGCCGGGCGGCGCCAGCCCGCGCCCCCGCCCCCGCCCGCGCCCCCGCCCGCGCCCGCGCCGCCCGCGCCGCCTCTCAGTCAGCGCCCCGCGGCCTTCGGCGCTTCCCGCCCGCCTCCCTCAGCGGCCTGCATGCCTTCTAGGGCTTTCCTTTGAAGCGGAGTTTGCGCTCTTTTTACGTCTTCCGACTTCTCCCGCGGCCTCTCCTCTCCCCCTCCCGCGCCGCAGGCCCCTCGCCGCGGCGGGTGGCCCGGAGGCCCGCAGGGGTCAGGCCCTCGCCCCGCGCCTCCCTCCCACTGCCCTGCCCGCAGCCACGGAGGGCGCCGGCTTCGTCCGAAGCGGGAGCCCTGGGCCGCCGCCGCCGGGCACGGTGCACAGCGCAGCGGAGACGCGTCCCCACCTGACTCTGGCCCGGTCTGCGCTTCACACATAGAACCCCCAGCGACACAGACACGCACGGGAACTCCGGGGCCTGCAGACATACCCCACGAGCCACCCCTCAACCGAGTTACCCACAGTCTCCCAGTCCAGTCAAAGAAGAGTGTACACACAGCAGGCACCGACAGACACTCGGAAGCCCGAAAGGACACACACGGAATGCGGACATCCGTACGACCGTGGTGCACATGCACCAGCCGGCTCCCGTCCGGTTGCACGCTGCAGGCAGACCGGACCTGGAGACACAGCCCCCTTGCACGCCCTCAGCAGCTCAGAACGATTTGATTTCAGCGCTAAGTCAACGCACCACAGTGACCCTGCGGTTGAGCCAGTGGACAGGTGCCTGCCTGTTCTCACCAGTGGACTCCACAGTAGCCTAACATCCATACACACCCACCCCAGTTCAGTACCTCTCCAGGGCCTGAGCTTGCAGGGGCTTCAGTACTGACTGTGTAGCCCAGGGATGCTGCTCAAATCAAAGAATCTGAGCCCCAGAAGAGGATCAGACCTCTCGAACCCTGCGTGAAACAGACGAATTCAGCGTTACCCTAAGAGGTGTTAGAGTGTGAGGCAGGCAGAGATCAGTGTGCTGGTATGGATTCTCTCCTGGTGGATCACTCCCAGTGCCAAGTTTTGGCCAGGTTCCCATGTACAGACTGCTATTTATGTGAAAACAAGCAGAAGAGATGTATATGGCTCTAAGGATGAAAGTAAAGTGTGTACAAATATAGGTAGCAATGTACACCTGAAGAATCTCTTCTCAGTTTGTGGGTATTGCTGTCAAAGTCTGGCGGCTGTCTGGGCCAGAGTTGACTGCTGCCATGAAGTTCCGTGATGAGACCCTTTACGGAACAGCCAAATATAGCTCATATATAATCTAGTCACCAAAGGAAGGGATTTGGGCTCTTTTAGGGGAGTCTCTCCACGGTAAAGGGCTGAGCTGCTTCTCCAGAAGGTTTGGAAATGCGCGCTGCAGAGTAGCAGAATCATGGTTAGGTGGGTCTGGTCTGTGGCTAAACTGCAGGTAGCAGGTGTGAATGCAGCTACCTAAATAGAAATGCAAATCTGTTCATGGACATACACCTAGGTCCCGGTGACCAAGCCCAGCCGGAGACATGTGTGGTTAAGGGTGTTAAGCTGGATGGCCAGGGAGGTGAATTTGGTAGGAAGACAAGATGAAGTTAAGAGATATTGACAGGCCAGGGGATGTAGGTAAGTGGCAGAGTGGCTAGCCTCCTACGTTCACGGGGTTCTGGTTCAGTTCCCACCCCTGGCTCAGCAGAGAAAGATTTGTGTGCACACACAGGGCTCTCTAGGTTTGGAGCTTAATTATTTTACAGCACAGCCACTGAAATAGGAGAGCATATAGAATAAAAGAGAAGAATTGGCCTAGACAGATCTCAGTGAGGAAGTGCAGGCAGTAGTCTGTCTACTGTCCAAACGGCCCCAGCTTACTGTATGTGCGGAGGAATAAGCCTGGTGTGGTGGGCTAGCCATATACTTGCAGTGCACTAGACATACACTTGCACTAACTAGTTTCCGGGGCTGAGTGGAGGGAGAAACAGGGAGGAGCGAGGGCCATATTCCCGGGCCCTGTGTGGCGGCGAGGACACGGAAAGCTTGGCCCCTGGCGCTGGCTACCCACTGTCCTTGGGCGCCTCACCCTCCGTTTTGTAGGGTGCCCATCACTTGTTCTGATTTCTGTTTCTCAGTTTCTTCTGCTTAGTTGTCTTTCTCTCTCCCTCTTTCTCTCTCTCTCTCTGACTACTCAGTTCTTTGACCATTCTGTATTATGTGACCACAAAGAAGGACAAATAGCAGGATCAGGAGCAGCTATAAATACAAATGTTCTTCATAGCTGCAGAGACCACTGATGATAAAAATCTCATGGATACTTCTCTCTACATGCACATGACAGAAATTTTTATTTGCAAGTAAAAATCTAAGTACAGCTTTGAAATTGTGTTTCTTCTCAGTCTGTTGGCTGCTACCTCTGCCAGTGTCTGTTTCTCTCAGGAACATTTCTTCTTCATTATAACACTGAGGGCTGAGAGCCTGCCTTGGAATGATACTCTGTTTCCCTGTGCTGCCCTCTTTGGAGTTGGGCAAAGAATTTTTTTGAGTCAGAAGGAGCTAGATAGCCACACTGCACACTGGGACCTGGAGAGCGGCATTTGGGACTTGACAGAGAAGTTGGTGCCTCCAGTGACACAGCAAGGTCTTAGGGGTCAGTCAAGCAGAAATCCTCCTGAATCTACCTGGGAGTTGAAGGCGCCCTCTGAGCAGGGTGCAGGCAAGGATGTGGTGAGGCTCTGGGGTGCCAGTGGCTGCCCCATGGCCCCCAGCAAGGCAGAAGAATGGGGTCCCGACTCTCTAGAGCAGGCCCTGGGAACAATAAGGAAAAATCGTACAAATTGTAAACGTTCCTGCCCTCAATTAGGGTTCAGTTTAACATCTGAGCAAGAGCAAGAGGGGGATGGAATAAGAGCAAGAGGGCTCAGTGACAGGGCTCCCAGGATACTGAGGCACCCCACAGGGATCTTACCGCCGGGGGAAGAACTGAGCTACACCAACCTTAGCCTCAGGGAAGAGAAAGGGCTCGGGTTCAGGCGTGGCGGGAGAATAGAAGGTCTAGAGCCAGGGGACCTTGTCCTTAGGGTTTGTGTTCCTGTGTGGGTTGGAATAAACGAATCCACCAAAAGCTACTGCATAGGGTCCAGGGACCATTTTGTAGGAGGTGATCGGAGGGAAAAAATTGTATATTGTGGCATGGGCTCTGGATTAGAACTCAGCTTCGATCTCTAGGTCCAAAGAGGGTGACAAGACTGGTCCCTGTGTTAGCCCCAAACCGGGTGTGAGCCCAACAGCCCATCGGATAAACAGGTCTTGGTTTTGTGGCCTGAAGTGGATTCTCAGTGCCTTATAATTTGGGATCTGATCTGACTTCTGCTGTGAGCCAGTATGGGGGGGGGGATCCTGTGGTCTCTCTTTCTCTCTTTCCTTTTTCTCTCTCATCTGGTCTTTGCTTCACAGCTTTTCTGCCTTCATTTGTCTCTGTTTTCAGGTCTCTATCTCCCCATCACACCCCTCCCCCTTTGTTAATTCAAAGGCTTCACACTGAGCCCCTCCCTACTCTTCCCAGAATAACACTGAGTAAGAAGAGATAAAACCCACCGCCCATAGGTTTTTTCCTGTCCTACTCAACCCCCTCCTCCAGGGCTACAACCCCCACTTATTAATGTCAGATAATTGCTGGTGTGCAGCTCGGAGGAGCCAGAGCTGATACCAGGAAAGGAGAAGGGGGAGAGAAATAAATAATCATCTGCCGCCATTCAGTGTATATAGGTTACCTAATTTGCATATATGCTAATAATGCTATAATTACCCTGCTGTTCTGGCCTGTGATCAAGTTCTATAAATACATAGGACAGCAAAGCGAGGCCTAGCAACACCACCCCTAAAATCATCACGAGTATGTATGTATATGTGTTCATTTATGTGTCCTCGAGTCTCTGAGCTGTTCTTTGTTATCATGCATGGAGCCCAGCTCTTCCGCCTCACAGCTGCCCCTTCTGTGTTTTGAGGCAATTCCGAGGGAGGCAGAATGAGAAAGCATGCCAGGTTACATTTAATTCTTTGTATTAATTTCACCATAAATGTTATGGCTATTCTTAGAAAGATCAAAGATTTCCTAAAATCACTGAGTTCCATATCAGCACCTAAATGCTCCTGCCTCCCACAGGCCCACCCTTTGGGGTTCAGGTTGGGGTTAGAAAACCCCCCACTCGGCTTGTTGGGATGATTCAGAAAGTGCTAGCATCAGGAGAAGGAACGGAATTGCCTTTTCCAAATCTGCCCCCACCTGAGCAGCTGAGCGAGACCGGGGCCAGGGCACACAGAGCGTGTGCGGGTTTTTGGGCTCTGGTGATGGTGGCAAAAGTGGGGAGGAGGCTTAGAGAAACATAAAAAACGCAATCCACAGCTGTCTGCTTTTAATTATAATTATCCCCTCGTGCTTCCTTTCTAGCTAATGAGGGGGAATGTAAATTTTCACCCCCTTTCTCTCCCTCCCTCCTTTCCCTGGCATTTAGGGGTGGGGTGAGGTAGGGTCCTCCTCCCCTCCTCCCCTACCCCCAGTTACAGGGAGAAAGGCAGACTCCAGAGGGTAGTGACAGTACGAAGAGATTTGTAGGAACAAAAGAAGGACAGGTTTGGATTGCTGGACACGTCCCAGAGTTGGAGAGACCCCCCCATTCCCCTGGCACCCCTCCCATGAGCCCCCCAGCTCCGTAGACAAGGAACTCAGTGTCTTCCAGCCGGTGAGAAAGGAGCTAACGGGAGCCTTGGTCTAGAGGGAAGGGGGAGGAGAGGTGGGGAGCTGGGGGTGCAAAATTAGTCTCAAAGGATCTTTATTTCTGAGCTACTGAAGCAGATGTAATCAAGGGGAGAGCAAAATAATCATAATGGGATGAATGGGGGAGGGGGGAAGCTGGGCTGGAATGGGGGGACTGGGCTGGGAGAGGAGCTGAGAGTTGAGGGGCTGGGAACTTGGAGCAGGGGAGTCTATTGCTCTCTCTCACCCCTCTAAAGTCTCCCTACTTTGACTTCGGGAAAGAAGGGCCAAGTCCACAGACTCTGACCTCAGCCCTCGGAATCCCTCCTTGGGAGTGTAGGGAGACTGGGCCCGGAGGTGGCTGGGAGAGGACAGCCCCCGCCCTAGGGGAAGGAGGTGGTGAGGACAGGGGAGACGAAAGCTGTGGGGGAGGGGGAGGGGGGGAGCCGGCACAGATTCAAGTGGCCTGCAGGTCTGTGGGACAAAAGTTGGAGGGAGATTTGTGTATGAGAGCGAAAGGGAGGGGGTCATGGGGAAGGGGGGGCTTTGACAATGAACTTGAGACAAACTTCATTAGCATGCAGGCCTGCTGTCTGTCACGTCGAGCTCAGATCGAGTTCCCATGCAGGCCAGGAAAAGTGGGAGGGAGAGAAAGGGAGGGGCCGAGAGTGGGGTGAAAGAGAGAAAAGAGACCGGACCATTGTAGCATTCTGGGCCCCAGCTTCCACCAAATATCGGGACCCCAGCCCTGGAAACCGACCCCCAATCACACTCCCTCCTCTAAGAGCAAGATGATTTATCTCCCACTTTGAGTCTGTGGTCCCACCCCTCCTCTTCTGTCTAGACTTCCAAGAGCTGGCCACCCCTCCAGCTCTCAGCCTTCATCTTCCAATTGTCACTTTCCCCTTCACCACTAAGATCTGGATTTTTGATTAGTTTGGCAGACTAGGTTAGGGGGCCAGAGGAAGAGCACCCCGAACTGTCACATGGCAGGCCATGTCCTCTTTCTGTGACTCCTTATCCACTCTCCTCCCCAGCCTTCTCATGCCCAGCATTTAATCACTCTCTGAAGTTTAAAAGTGAATTAAAACTCAAAGGAGCCCGGGGACAGGGGTACTTCTGTCACACCCTTTCTCTCCTTTCGTTTGGGGACAAGGGTGACCTGGAAGAACAATAGCATTCCTCAACCCCTTCCACCAGCCTCAGGTTAGAAAAGGCGGCTGAGGGAGGTGGGGACAGGGTAGGGATGACAAAGACCCCTTCCCACACAGGCGTGAGGAGGGGAGGGCTTCAGCAGAGTGGGCTGTGATCTCGGTGGTGCTGATGTCTCCAGATAGGGGCAGCACCCCCTTTTCGCTGCCTTTCCAGGGAGAGCAGCAAGAGAAAGAAAGAGAGAAGCAAATGAAATTCCTGAATGGATAGACAGATGCTACGTCACGGAGCCGCATCCTCCACTCCACAAGAGGCTGGGAGCTGGGGGAGACAGGCAGTCCAGCTGCAGGGGCCACCGTGCCGCCTGGCCTCTTCACAGGAGCCTGGTAAGTAGCCACTGGGGTCCAGGGAAGACCCTAGCTCCCTCAGACATCTGAGCTGGTGGTGGGAAGGGATCCCCTAAAATGAGTCAGAGCACCATAACCTCCTACTTTGCTAATGGCTAATGGAGGCTGGTACAATAATCACAGAAAGAAAAGGCTGATAAAAGATCTAGGGGGTCCCCAAGAGGCATGAGGTCTGAATATGGAGGAGGAGTTGGCCTAGGTGGGGCTTTACCGCCTGCTGCCTGGGTTTATACCGATGAAAGGTGGCCCGGCCCAGCCGCCCAGGGCACCTCTGGGCCCCCTCCTTCCCCTGGCCCCTGCCAGCCCAGACAGCTCACTAAGTTTGTCAATGGGATTGGAGGAGGGAGCTTTAGGGTCATGGTGCTACTGATCCTATTAATCTGCCCCTCCCTTCTCTCCATCAGACATGGCCAACATCTTAATGCTTACACCGGAGCAGAGGCAGGAAGGAAGGCTGTAGTAGAGGTGGAAGGGAAGAAAATAATGCTTGTTGGATTTAGGCTTCTGATCTTCCTTCCTCCCTCTGGCTCTTATTTCTTTCCGCTCCAGACTCGGCAGGTTTGAGGGAAAGAAAAGGTCTGAGAGACCCACATTTCCAGAAAGCAGAATTGCGGGGTAGGGGGATCCAGAAAGATGTTATGGAGATGTAGATTCACTCTCCTTTTCTCCACCCCTTTTCCAATGGACTGGCAGGTGGGAAGGAGGCAGAGGGAAGCTGGGAAACCAAGCAAGGGGTTGCTGTAGATGCTTGGGCTCAAACAGAAGACAGCCCTACTCTAGCCCCTTCCTCATTTATCAAATGGGGGTGTTTGTCTCTTTGGTGTTGAGAAGGGTCGGGAGGTGGAGACGAGGCACTCTCCTGCCCCTAGCCCTCCACCACCCTTGCTTTCTGTTCTGAATCACTGGGGACGTTGCAGGGTAGTGGAGGTCTGAACAGAGCCCCAGCTCCTGGTGCCCCAGAGGCCAAAATGCTGGGAGAGAGTGAAGCTGCCAGCCGTCATACGTGTGCACACCCTTGCGTGTGGGGCAGTGCCCGTCACCACTGTGTTCCCCAGGGCACTGTGTGTGTGCCTGGTGTGGGTGGTGACAGAGCAGGGCAGGAGTCCTGAGGAGAGGCGTAGCAACCCCACAGACCCAAGCCCTCCCACTAATTTGGATTGAAGAAGGAACCAGAGGTTCCTTGATGTCCTTGTGCCTGTTTTTTGGTTTGTCAGCAAATTGGCATGGGATAGAGTGGTCCCTATCTGACACGATGCTAATGCAGTAGTTTCAGATTGAAGCATCCCTTTATGAAGTGGGTGAATTAGCAGAGCCCAGGCTGGGGTCTAGTATTTGTGGATGCGAAGAGTTAAGGAATATTCAGAGGACCCCTCCTAGAAAACAGGCTTGGGCATAAAGCTTACTCCTGCTCCCCAACTCACACCCCTTTTCTCATTTTCCCTGCACTTGGTAGTCTACTTTCTTGACTTAAAAAAATTAGTTATGAATTGTTTGAGGTTAAAGAATCCATCATCTTCTCAACACATACACCAGAACACATACATACACATAAACACACCCGTCCTGGTATTTTAGGAGCTCTGTTATCTAAACCACATGTCATTCTTGAAAACCCTGATTTAAACACACCTGTCCTGTTGTTTTTGGAGCTCAGTTACCTTTGCTACACATCATTCCCCCAAACTCCAACTCAACCTGAAAGCGAAGTACTGGGACGACTACAAAGGGGGGCCTGCATTCTGTGCCCAACATTAAAATAATGATAAATAACTGATTTGTATTCACACCTTTTGTGTTTGTGAAAAAGGAGATGAAATTGATAGCTACTGGTGTACTTATGAATCCTGAGAGATATACATGGATAGGTGATAGGTAGACAGGTAATGACAGGGAGGGCTGGGGAAAGCTAGAGAGATTACAATAGAGAATATTTTCAGCGTGCACATCACTTTACAGTTAATAGTGTCATTAGATCTAGACAGACAAAAATCCATACTCAGCCAGACTCTTCATTCTATTCAAAGCATGATCTCTGGTAGACTATGAGCATCAGCAATCTGGGAGGAAGCAGTGCTCATTGGGCAAGAATTAGCTTCTCTAAGTTGAAGACTGATTTCCACCATGGATTTAGCTCAAAACCCCTGGGCCTGAAGGTTTTGGATGGTAGTGAAGGAGGTTGTGAGGACAAGACAAGATTAGAGTCATTCACATAAGATGGAGCAACAGGGGACCCTGGCCAGCCTTCAGGTCTAGGCTTTTCTCTTTCAGCCTCCAGGGGATGTCCTGGAGCCCCGGGCAAAGGCAGAGGGAAAGCCTGTCGCCCAGGTCCTGGGGGTGCAGCACCAGGGGGAGTCACAGAAGGCTGGGAGCTGTTGGGGAAGAGATCAGAGCCCAGGACTCTAACCTCTGCGTTCTCCTCCTTACAGGAGCTGGAGAGCTGAGAAGCAGCGGCCTCATTTGTTTCTGGTGTCATCATAGGTGACCACCTTTGGCTATTGGGGTATTTATTTTCTTCCTTGTTGTTTGTGATGGTGGTGGGGTTGGGGAGACTAAAAGAGAAATTGGCTTTATCGCCTGTGTTTTTTCTTGTCCTCTCCACCCACTTGCACCCCTGATTTTTATCTAATCTGCAGTGAGACCTATATAGTTGTTGACAGTGGGAACAGAACAAGGTCACTTGGGAAGGAAAGGCCAACCTGCATCAGTTCTGTGACAGAGAGGGAAAGTGTGGGGATCCAGGAGCTAGATTCTTCTCCTGCAGACTCCTGAGGAGAGAGAGACAATGAACCCTGAGGGAGGTGGTTGGTTGCAGAGGGAAACACAGCTATCCATGCACGGTGATGAGATGAGAAAGGAGGGGGGTGCTGGGTTGAGATGAGGGGCCCTGTGAGCAGGTATGTGTACCAGAGCACCAGGGCATGCACCCTATCTTTAAGTGTCAGGAGGTGATTCTGTTGAAGTGCACATGGATTTGCCCTTGCATTTGTCTGAGTTTAAGGTTGAGTGTGTGTGCCTGGGACCCTTGCACGTGGTACTCCTGCTTAGGCCCCTAAGGAGGCCTTTACCACTGGTCAGGGATCTTGCAGGAAGGGTCCAACCTGGATGAACCAGCAACCCTCTCCCATCTCTGCCTCCCTGTTCTCACCTCCCCAACACTCTAGGGGCCTTAGGGCAAGTGGGTGGTGTGAAGCTCAGAACTGGGGAGCAGGCCAGGAAGATGGGGTTTAGATAGGCTGGCCGCTCCACCAGAGGAAAAGACTCCAGGGGGAAAAAAGATGGCATTCCCAGGACAGCATACTCCTCTGTAGTATGTCTTCATGCTCTCTAACCTCACCTGCTTGCAAATTATCTGTATCCATATCTATATCTATATATTCTATATTCACACAGCCTCACCATATTTTTACTGCCAATTCCCACTCTTAATTGTCACAATCCCATAAACAATGCAAATATTCTATAGAAAAGAATAATGTATGATAACATTTACAATAATGATGCATTCAGAAAGCAGAAATAAATACCTGCTCCTAGTCTCTCTCAAGTGCAGCGTTCATTTGTGTCTTCCAGGCAAATTAACCTGGTAATTGAAACAAAGAGAAAAAATGTTTTTATTGAATTACCTGAATATTTCAGGAGAGTGGTTTACTGCCAAAGTGTGTTTTGGGACCTGAATTATGAAGATCTATCCAAAAGCTGCATCCAGAGCACATAATTCTGACCATGCCCCCACACACACATAGTCCCCTCAGACACACAGTTCAAGGGGTGTGGAGGGCACTGCACAGACCAAAGGCTCCCGAGCTGAGGTAGACACACACTCACATTAGCAGGGGATTCAGGACACTCTCCCCAGGGTCACCTAGGATTTTCCTGGAAGAACTCAAGGTGGGGTCCACAGATCATCCCCCTGTGAGAACTCTAGGGAGCGCTGTCATGTGCTCCAGCTAAGGCCTTCCTAGGGAAACTGAGGCTGGGGGGCCGACACCAGAGGATATCCACTTTGCTCCAGGAGTTTATACCGTACAGGCATCCTACAGACCATATCGGGGTCTTCCCTGCTCAAAGAAACCGCAAGATGGTCATGAACCCAGCCCACTAGACACAATGCCCCATCCCCTCTCCCTCACCTATCTTGGGATCCCACAGCAGGCAAAGTTGATCATTACCCTGGCTCCTCACCATAATGCCCACAACCGTAGAATGGCAAACCAAGGCTGGTGTACACACAGGAGCACACAGGCCTTCACTAACTTATCAACTCCTGGCCCTCCCCCGGCACTATGTTCTTCATATATTCTGCCTAAAGTTTGCCTACTTTGTTTCCTCCTGGACAAAAAATACGTCAGAAATTGTCTCTGCCCTCAAGGGGCTGTCTCATTTGCCACCCTTCAAGTAGTCCCTTGTTTGAAAGGGGAACATGCATTGATATGGGAAGCTATTCCAATTCCCATGCAGTGCTGAGTTTTCAAATCTTTTCTGGCTTCTATTCCTGTCTCCATTGGAATCAAGGCAGATACCCCTGGACAGGAGAAGTGGGAAGGTGGGTTGTCCAGTAAACCCCATCAAATCCAAACAGAGGTATACTTTTCCAGGAATCTGGACAGAGTGGGGATTCCAAGTGAATGATGCCATGTCAGTTTAGAATAATCTCTTTTTTCCTTTGTGTGCCTGTGGGTGGCCTCTCCTTAATCTGGACCTTCTATTCAGATGGAATACCTCTTAGAACTCAAACTCACAGTAAAAGGCAGAAAAGTCTTGTTCTTTATCTAGTCACATGGGGGAATTTTGATATATGTGTTTTCAGAAGACAGCTATACAACTGAATATACCCATTTCTCTCTTGACATTGGTTTTTGAGGAATTCTAATTAAGTCTGAATTTGATAAGGGATATCATCCCTCCTAGAGGGAAGAAAAACTTTGTGTCCTCTTCCATCTCAACAAAAATACAGCAATGCCTGAAAAGTTGGTCTCTTGATGCTGGAAAGGAGAAGAAAAGAAGGTTTGCTTACAGTGCTTTAGGGAGGACAAGAGAGGAGATACTTGTGGGGAGAGTTGCTGGTGTGTCTGGAGACATGTAGGCCCAATTTCAAATGCTGCAGGATCCCATGATGGCAGTGGTTAAATGGTTTGCTGAGAAGTCGTTGAGGGGCCTGTCTGCATGGAGAGAAAAGGCTGGGGTACGTTGTGTTTCTACAGGATATATAAGGATGCATATTTAGAGAATATTAGCAGCACGCTGGCAGAAAGTCTATCTGTGAGACTATTTGGTTCTTTTCATTTTATTTATTTATAAATAAACAGCATTGCTGTCCTGGAGGAGCAAGGATGTCAAGGCTTCCCGTATGTATTCTGAACTGCAAGGCAGCTGGGAGGGCATGACAATAGGGAACCATGTAGGTGTGGGGAGTAGACACTGTCTGTCTCTTCTCATCTCCACTGGCTGTTGTGCTCCCTGTTCTCGGGTGGGCATATGTGAAGTATTGGCACTGTGGAAGCCTTCCTCTTGGGTAAGGGCCTTGAGTGGACGCCAGCAGAGGGAAATGCTGTGCCAAACCTGAGAACACCCTGAGACTCTGTAACCATTCTGGGAGGCAGCTTCAAGGCCCCTGGGCTTTCTCCTCACTCACACTGTGCCCACTGTCTCTAGTAGCAGTGGTTATTCAGACATGCTTCCATCTTTGAGAGGCAACCAGATCAACCCATTGTCCATTCACTTGGCTGAATAGCTTTCCAGCTTGGCTTTGTTCTGGGCTGGGCACACCCACAGATAAAACAGCATGGGTAGGCCTGAGATCAAATAGTGGTCTCTTGGAGTGCACCCCACCCTAGGGACCACCTATAGTCCAATAATCCAACGTCATGAGAGCAAGTGGTGTTAACTGACCAATATGATTCAGGTATCTGAGCCTTAGAGTCTCTCAAGGGAGGGATGCAGAGCAGTGTGGGTGGAAGAGTGGAGTGTCTGCTCCCTGGCAGGGACTGCAGCTCCTAGAAGCAGGAAGATTGCTCTCTTGAGCTCCTCTGGGTAACCAGAATCTGGAATCTGTTGCCAGCAGCTGTGTGCCACCCAGGCTGAGACAGCACATTATTTAGGCTCCGAATTGCCTGCAGAGAGGGTAAACCAGGAATACTCTGCTGAGCCAGATTGGGAGGCAGGTTTGGAAAGTCCAGACTGGAGGGAGCCTTGTTAGAGACCAGTCTTTTCCCTTCAGTCCAGAGTTGCACAGAAGCAGTCTCTTTCCCCAAAAGTTGGGAAGGAGTTTTGACCTCGCTCAGGCCTCAGCGTCTCCCAGGAGGAGTCCCAAACTTCCAGAATCTTTCCTTCACTGTTTTGAGTTGAAAACCATCCTAAAGATTTGTATCGCAGTTTGGGAAGGATCAGAACGGGAGAAGCACAAAGAATATTGAGTCGGGAGGAAGGAGGAGAGGTAGTCTCCGGGTATCTTGTCTCTCTCTTTTGTACCTTCGCGCCTCATCCCTAGGTGCAATACACCTAGGGCCAGAATGGAAAATATATATCCAAGAGTGTTGTAGATCAGAAACACAAACAGCAATACATTAGCCGTGGCAGGCGGGTCTCCGGGATAGAGAGGGCAGGCAGCCAGAGGCAGAGGATCAGCACACAGAGGTAGTCCCTCCCCCACAACCCTCCTCACCCCCCGCCCCGTTCCCACTCGGAGAGCCCGGGTTGTGAGTCACGGCCCGGCCGGGGAAGGAGGGGCGGGGCCGACAGGGGAGGCAGTGACGTCAGGCTAGGTAGAGCCAATCAGAGGCTGGGCTGAGGAGGGAGTGCGAAAGGATGAATGAAAAGTCCGGAGCCGGAGCGCGCGGGGCCAGAGCGGCGGCGGAGGCCGAGCTGGGAGCCGGGCAGGTGACATCCGCGCCGCCCCGCTCGCCCTGGCTCGGTGAAGGCAGAGAACTGGGCGAGCTGTTCGGTCCCGGCGTCTGCAGAGCGCGGGCGCCCGGAACCCAGGCCCGCGGCCCTCCACGGGCTGTAGCCGCGCGGCGGACGGCGCCGAGGGCTCCGGTGGACATCGGCTGTCACGTAAGTGGCCTCGCCGCCGTGGGCGCGCGTAGGGAACCGCTTGCAGCGCCTTCTCTTCCGCGCCCTCCGGGGGCCCCTGGACCTGCTCCTGGTCGGCCCCTGGCCCGATTTGCATCCCTCCCAGCCCCTAGGGCGTCTCTGTTGGTGACCCAGCTATGGTCCCAGCCGCGGGTTGTTTGTGGCCCTCCCAGTACAAAGCCGTTCCTCGGGGGTTCGGCAGGGCCTGGGGCTCGGCTCCCGGCCGGACCTCCGCCGCTCTGCTCTCCGCGTACCCGGCTCCCACGTGCTTTCTCGGCTCTCGCCGGTGGGTTCCTTGCTGGGGAGGCTCTGGGGCGCCTTGCACTCCGCCCCGCAGGTCTCCCCCTCCTGGCGCTTGAGGGTGTCCCTGCTTCCTGCTGGGGTAACCCGGGCTTCACCCCTCGTCGGCGGCCTGGCTCCTCGCTTCCCTCGCGGGCGCCCTTCGCCCTCGCCGCCCTCGAGAACGGAGAGTCGGCCGCGGCACTTTGCGCTGCGCTTCCCAAGCGGCCATGGACCCGGCTACGGACGCGCAGTCTCCGGAGGAGGCGCTGAAGCCCGGCGAGGTCGGAGGCTTTGGCGCGATTGGTTCCTGCGGGCTTCCCGGGTGGCACGAAAAGCCAGAAAGCCCCTCCTCCCGGCGCTGGCCAGACTCCCACGTCCGATCCAGAGGGACAGCGGGAAAGGGGGCTTGGGGAGCTTTTGGAGTCTGGGTCCGGGATGGATCCCAGACCTTGACGCCAGAGGCCATGGCACCCTTTCCGCGACATTCTCAGTCTCTCGTGCCTGCATCCTTGGGTCTGAATCTTGCTGTCCGGATTCCATCGCTCTCCGCCCCCTCCACGCGTGTCTCCTCCCCCAACCCCCACGGGCTGCGACTGGAGGCCGCGGAGGCTTGGTCGGCGGTGGCGGCCAGGTGGCTCAGTGGAAGAGGCAGCGGCGGCAGCCAGGAGGCGGGGTTGGTTGTTATCTTTGGTTATCTAGCTGTATGAGTGGTGTGGAGTCTTCATAAAGCTAGATAACCGAAAGTAAAAATAACCCCATACACTGCGCACAGGGACTGAACGGGGGCAGGCGGGAGGTCTGGGCGCAAAAGGACCATGGTCCACTCGAGAGACTTTCCAGGTAGGCGGCGCCGCCCCACACCTTAGCCCCGGGGTGCAGCACCTCCTTCCCCTCCTTCCTGGCTCCGGGGTCCCCTGTGGTTTCCCTCTGCTCCCTGGGCAGTCAGCTCTCAGCTTGGAAAGCTGCGCCCAGCGAGCAATCCGTGGAAATCTTTGCAGGGCTGTGCAGGAGTGCCTGGGGCTCCTGGCCTAGGCTTCCCCCAGAGCCAGAACAGGGGGGCCCTTTCCTTCCAGGCCGCCCCTGCTACTGCTGGCAGGGCAAGGTTGTAGGAAGGCACCTGAGAACCTTGCTCTGGGTTTTGACCCTCTCTCCAAGCCAGCTTGACTAGGTGGGAGTGGAGAATCTCCAGATGGAAATAAGTGGAAATAGGGCCGGGACCACTAGAGTGGGAGTGGGGTTTGTTCCTACAAAAGAATTAGCAAGCAGCGAAACCAGCTGGACAGGGTGACAGGAGACCTTTTGCCCAACTAGAGATCTGGGACAATGGAATGCAAAATCTCTCTTCTTCCTTTCCATAGTTTCTCCTCCTTTGGGCGCAGCACCAGAGAGAGTGATGTCTTTAAACAATCATCATGCTGCTTTTGTTATCAGTGACCACAGGGGTTGAGTTGGAATCTTTCAGGGCACCCTACGTCTTTACCCCAGCCTCACTCTTGGAAATCACATCCCAGAGCAAAAGGCCTGAAGGAGCTCAAACACGGAGGACTTTGTGGTTTAGTATCTATGCGACCCAGAGAAAGCAAAGAATTAGTAAGATTAATCAGGGCCTTTTCTAAAGGAATCCATTTATCTGGCCTGACCTAAATATTTTGAGCAAAAGAACGTTTAGGTTCAGCTGAGAAAAGGGGGGTCTAGAGTTGCTTTGCAAAGTAAAAGTAAATGTCAAAGCTAGAACCCACCATCTGCTTTTTCACCACTTCCCACCTCCATTACCTGGCATTCCAGAACGCAGGGCAGTAATAAGAAATGAAGCCACAGGAGAACTGGGCAAAATGACCTTTTTTGCTGCCTCCACTTTTCAGTGTAAATTTAAAATTTCCTCTCAGGACTTGATTTTTGTAGCTAGAAGATATTCAATTATATGTTTATTATGTAGGAGAAATATTGGTGAATCCAAACTTTAAAAAGGGGGGGAGGCTTTAGGGAAGCTGGAATACATCTGTCTCCTCCCCTTAGAGATTTGGAGGATGGAGAGATTAGCACTTTTCAGCTGTTTGGAATTTGAATTTCTTGGAGAAAAGGGGGTGGAGAATGGATTAGGGAGAAAGGGAATAGGTTTTAGGCTTGGACTGATAATCCCCAATTTCTACCTACATGCCCTTCTTCAATCCCCCAACACTGAGGGGCTGTTATTAAGTCCACTTATAGGTGAGCAACCACACACCCAAGTGGCTTCAAACCCAAAGCTTTTCCCACTCTGCTTGCTTTGACAGCACATATGCTAAAATTAGAACGATCCAGAGAAGATTAGCATGGCCCCTGCACAAGGGTGACCCAAAGCTCTTCCCACTGAACTTGCCTGTGGGAAACTGGAGGGAGTGGAGGTGAGTCCACCCTATAACAGAGGGAACAGCTCAGGAAAGAGGGAAGGCAGCCAAGGAGGACAGGACCGGTTATGAGCCACCAAGAAAGACAGGCTTCCAAGTCAGGCTTGGTGCTGCGCCTAAGCTGTGTTGCATAAAATATTTAGGTCAGGCCAGGTAAATGAATTCTTTTAGGAAAGGAAGGCCCTGATTAATCTCCCCTTAGCTACATGGTGGGAGATTGAAGCAGAAGGATCACAAGTTTAAGGCCAGATTGAACAAGGCTAGTGCCTCAAAATAAAATTGTGGGGAGGGGTGAGACAGGGTCTTACTTTGTACTTCAGGCGGCCTTGAACTCAGTATGTAGCCCAGACTGGCCTCAAATTTGAAGTGATCCTCCTGCTTCAGCCTCCCCAGTTCTGGGATTATAGGCATGCTGCACTTCAAAATAAAAATTTAAACAGATGAGGGATGTAGCTCAGCGGTAGGATGAGTTCTAGCATGCATGAGACCCTGAGGCAATCTCCGGTACTGCCCCCATCAAGCTTTCTGGTTGGTTTCTTTCTGATTTTTTATTTTTATTTTGTTGTGCTGCTGAGGATCAAACCAAGGGCCTCAAGCAGGCTAAGTGGGACAAGTTCCCTACTACTGAGCTATTCCCCTTTCCCTTCCCGACTACATATTTATTTATTGGTACCGGGAATTGAACTCAGTATCTTGCACTTGCCAGGCAGGTGTTGTGCCACTAAGATTCATCCCTGGCCTTTTTTTTTGGTACCAAAATTTGAACTCAGGACCTCGTGCTTGCCAGGCAGGCGCCTATGCTGCCAAGCTATATCCTGGCCTCTCCCCATGTTTTTAACCTCTTGTAGCTTGTTGGAAAGGTACATTTGGGATCTTCTGAGGTTCATCCACATGAACTTAGAGCCTGTATTAGCAACCACAGTGAGTTTATATTATTAATGTTGTCTCCTAGGAGCACATCTGACCACAGAATCATTCAAAGGAGAACAGAGGGCCTCAGGAAACCTGGGAGTTGGAGGGTTGTACCCTAAAAAGCAAGCACCTCTGTGGAAAGGAGGGATGCAGGCCAGGAGGGATGTGGGGTGAGGGTTCATGTCTGCTTTATGTATGCATATGGTGTGTGGAGACGTGTATGGTGGGGTTGCCAAGAGGGATAGATGGCCATTTGTGAGTCATATGTTTCTGCTTGTGAGGGAGGGAACTGGTGTGTGAAGCAGTGTGAAGTTGGATGTGTGTGGCTCTGCGGTACTAGGGAGCTCGGTGGGAGATTAGGGATACCCGGCCATGGCCAGGTAAATCCACCATAGGAACAACACTATTGGACTTAGAGGGTTTATCAGATACCGGCATCACAGCGATGCCATCATAGCATTGTTCCTCCTCCAGTTAAATCCAGCAGGAGATGCACAGGACCGGGAGTCTGGGTTGACAGGGCCTCCAGAGAGCCTGCTCAGCTAGGGGTCAGGGAATCCACCTTTTAGCATGAGACCTCTGTCTGTGTCCAGACATTTTTAGTTCTGTTCTTTAGGTCTTGCTATATTCACTTAATTTATTAGAAAGCAGATTCTAAATTGGTTTGTTGATACATTTTCCTCAATCCCTCATCCTAATAACCTCTTGTTGAATTCAGCCCAGGCAGCCAAAGACAACTTTTTCCTAAATATTTGACTCAAATTTGTATTATTACTCATACCCTCACCTTGGGACATTTCCCCCTGCCCAGCCCTAGGCATTGAATGGTCTTGTGGATAGGTCCTTGTGGTCATAAGAATTATAATAACTATTATAACCTGCAAGCTTGGTGAGAGAAGAAGTGGAAAGAGCAAGTGTGACTGAAGTAAAGTCTAGGTTTAGGAGTCATCATTTACCCAGTTATACACATCTCTGTATCATCTATTTATTTATATATTTTGCAGTACAGTATTGGGGATTAAACCCAATGTCTTCACACTGAGCTACACCCCCGGTCCTTTTTAAATACTTTATTTTGAGAAAAGATCTATAAGTCAGTAAGTCTATAAGCTGCCTGGGTTGGACTCAAACTTGCAATCCCCATGCTCAGCCTTCCAGAAGGCTCAGATTATAAGTGTGCAGGACCATATCCAGTAATGTCTGAGTCTTGGTTCATGTATTGGTATAATTTGGGTAAAAATGATATCCTTAATGTTTTTGTTTTTGTTTTTGTAGTGCTGGAGATCAAACCAGAGCCTCACAAAAGCCACTGAGTTGTGTCTCCAGGGCTCCTTTAAGGTTGTTGGATAGATCATACAAGGAATTCTGTATAACCCACCCCTAAGATGCGGTTATGCCCATGGGGGGAAATCTAGATTGCAGACAGGTCAAAGGCTACAGTTTGGGAAGTCTGTTTGATAATGTGTGTTTGATCTCAGAATGTAGAAACATGGCTCTCTGGCATGTTCATGATAGAGAATCTTACATTTAAGGATGAGCAACTGCCTCTTCTTCCAGGTTTTTTTTTTTTTTTTTTTTTTTTTTTTTTTTTTTTTTTTTTTTTTTTTGGTACTGGGAATTGAACTCACAACCTAGCACTTGCCAGGCAGGTGCTCATGCCACTGAGCTAAATCCCTGGTCCCTCTTTTTCCAGTCTTGAGAGTAAAGAAGAGGCTCCTGGGGACCTGGATGGGAAATACAGAAGTCTGTTAGAGGAAATAGGATGGGTCCATGTGGCAGAACGGCCACTGGGCTTATTGGTAAGAAAGAGCGTCTAGTCTTCCAAAGTTAGGGAGTTGGAATGGTGGCAGTTATTTCCTGACTTCCCTCCCATCCCAATGTTCTGGGGTTAGGCTAACCTTCCCTATCTCCTTTCCTTGTTATCAGGACCTGAGATCAAAGGATCCTAGTGCTGTCTGGCCCACAGGCAGGCTGTTAGGTTACTGCTTTTAAATCGCTGGAAGGAAATGAGGACAACACTGAAAACATTCTTGGGTCTTTGAGGAGCATAAGAAGGATGATGGAGAAAGGTGGGTGGGTGTGCATGTAGTTAGAAGGGAGGTGGGAGAAAAGGGGAGTCTCCTCCTTCCCTCTCAGGCTCTGCCAGGACTAGTGACACCCCCTCCTTCTGCCCTAATCTCCCCATTAAGGCAAGTCTGAGTTTGTTATGACAGCAGCTGAAGGCAGCTGAATTGCTGTTTGCTATGTCTGCTAATTGGACTGAAGGGTTAGAGTCTGGACACTGAAAGGGACCATTGTTGCTGTTTACCTTCCACAGCTGCCTCCCTGGGGTCCCTCAGGGTGAAGGGGAGCAGCTCATCCTGAGGTCATTCCACCTATCCCTGTTTGTGTGCCAAGGACCATGGCAGGGAGACACTTATGTCTCCACTTCAAGATGGTCTGAGCTTCCACAGCACAAAAGACACAAGCCTAACACCTGAGAGGTTGAGACCAGGCCCTGGGGACACGTATGAGCCCATAAGTGCCTATCAGAATGGGCGTTATTTGCCCATCTTTCTCCTTCCTATCTGTTCCTTTCTTCTCTAGGGTTATTGTCCTCCAACCCATCAGGCTTCACCTCTGCACTTTCTCTGTCTGCTTCCTTCTAGTCCAGTGATTCACAACTTGATTATGCATGCAAATCACCAGGGGAGCACTTTTTAAAAAAAGAATACAGATGTTTGAGCTCAGCCTCAAACCAATGAAATCAGAATATCTGGGAATGAGGTTAAGGCTTCAGTCTCATTTACTGAACAATGTGGATTAAGAACCACTACGTATCTCTGCCTGGAACACACACACACACACACACACACACACACACACACACACACACACATCTTGGTTGGTCCCTGCCTCTTTTCTACCTAAACTCCTTATATCTACAATGCTATCAGGCAGGATGTGTCTCTCATCTTCATTGCTAAAGTCCTTTTAGGAACTACAAAGTTTAGATCTCTTAAAATCTGTATTCATTCTCTCTCCCCCCCCCAACCCGAGCCCTTTCCTAAGTGCAAAAAGCAGTGACTCCATCTCCTTCTGGATTTCCCACTAGGATCCAGAGGAAGTTTGGGCTTATCTGGGCACTTAGATTCGGGATAAAGGACTGGGAAGCTCCATGGTTCACTGACTCTCCTGCTGTCCTTCCCTCCTAGTATTATTGGCAATGTGGAGGTCTCCAAGGAGGAGACTTTCTTCTGGGCTACATTCCTTGTTTCCTTACTGTATCCAACTGTTTCTGCTTCTCTTCCTTTTAGTTTCTCACCTGAGCTGGGGCAGGCGGGTGACCCACCACCCTCCTGCCCTTTTTCCTTCCCGCGACGACTGAGCCGCGTCCAGCACCACGGACAGCTCCCGCGGTGAGTGAGGCGCTGTGCGGACCCTTTAGGAAGGTGAGGGTGGCCCTTCTGTAGGTACCAACAGACATCAAACACCCTAGAATTCTGACTCTGAGAGATTTGCTTGTGTTTGGCATTCCTGTCTACAGAACATCAGATTTTTCTTCATGTGAGGACTCTGAGTGACAGATCACTCCAATAGGAGAAAGGGTGAAAGTGAGATTTTGGGAAGGAGTCAACCTAAGGCAATATAATAGTTGGGATGGACAGGCCAGGGAAGGCTACAGTGAGTCCTGTGCCATTTTACACATCCCAAGGGTGTGAAGAGGGGTAACCCAGGCTGCACTGCTGGTTTGTGGAAAGCCGAGATGCAGGCTTTGGAATTCAGGCTTTCTACATACCTGATGTTTCCTTAGGACCCTCTCAGGTTAGGCAGAGCAAGTCTAATGCGGTAGGGGGGTTTATAGGTCGCTCTCAAAGAAAAAAGGGGAGGATGCATGGCATGTACAGTGTCTGTGAAAGCAAGAAAGAGGTAGACTGACAGTTGTCCCTGTTTGAGGAGGCCTGGAAGGAAGGCCTCAGAGAAAAGCACAGGGGAAGGTATACCTAGCCATAGCTGGCAAGCCATGAGAGAAAAGGCAAGGAGCCACCATCTGCCAGGGCACAGAAGCCAGTGGATGGCCACAAGGAATCTCCAGAGGCCGGCAGGAGTCACATAAACTGGAACAAGGCTTGGGAAAGGCCCTTCTGTGCCCATGCCTGCTCCCCCAGTACCGTGAGCCTGGGAACAAAGAGACCATTCTCTCGAATTTGATGCTGCCATCTCTGGCTGGCAGTGCCAGGTGGTGGGGGCATCAGGGGGCGTCAATCCATTATCTAACCCCCCATCTCCTAAGTCCTCTGGGGCTGGATGTTGGGGAGGTGGGTGTTCCATGCTACATTGCCATGGCAACCACCCCAACCCCCAATCCCCAAAGCACAAAGAGAGACAGCTTTCACCCCCACCTCCAGGAAGAACCTGGGTCTGGCTGAGAATCTTCCCTTGGGAATCCTCTTTCTGATGCACAAGCCATGGCATGCATAAGCATCACCTTCTTTTTAGCACCCAGAACAGAAGAGTCTGGCATCAGTAGGCCATATAGAAAGGGAGGCTGGTGTGCCGTGTCTGGACAAGGTTGTACAAGTGAGTGCCCTTCCCATGTACTTAACCCTCCTCTTCCCAAGCTCCCCTGCTTCTCACCTATAGTCAAGGCCATCCTAGGTCTTCTCAGGTGAATCAATGGACCATGACCTTCTACTCTTTCCCAGAAATGAGGGATACCCTGTCACCCCTAGCAAACCTCCAGGTTGTGGGAATGGAGAGAAGGAGGGACCATTTGTAACACCCTCCATCTGCACCCTCTACCATTACTCATTAAGCATTCTGCCCCCTCCTTCCGCTTGTTAGACCTGATTTGCATGCATTTGCATAATACAGTTCATTTGCATTCTAGGAGGCTCATGGTAGAAGCCAGGAAAGGGGGGTGAGAGGGTTAGAGAAGAGAGAAAAGGGGAGAGATTTTGTTTTCATCAAAGTGGGGGGGGCCTGGGGAGGTGGCAGGAAGAGGACAGAAATAAAAACTCACACTACTTTCTTTCTTCCCTTCTGCCCTCCCTCCCTGGGCTGGACTCAAATACCAAAGAGAGATGCCAAGCAGTCTTCATTTCTGTCCTTTTTTGTCTTGCTTCCTCCGGCCTTGGCTCCTTAGCCTGGCCCCCAACCTTGTTGGACTCAGGCTTCACAGAGAAAGAGGCAGGGGTAGGAGGCAAGCTGTGGGAACGGAAGTAGAGGGAGGGAGGCCGCCATCTTAGGTAGCGGGCACCCATAAAATGGCTGCCTCTGCCAGGTGTGGGCTGAGAGCCAACTTTGGTTGGTGGACATGGGGGAGAGTGAGACCATAGGAAGAATTTTCTGACTGACCAGAAACGTGGTTGAATCTTTCTACTAGTGGAATTAAGGAGAGAGGAGAGGCAAAGAAGAAAGAGCATAGGCCAGGAAGAGATATGAGATTCATCACTAAAGCAGGTAGTAGAAAGACCTCAGTATGTAGGTCTCAGAGGATTTTGAGCACTATGGATAATGTTGAAGGCACGAGGGATATCAGAACTGGGGGTTTCAGTAGGGAAGGGAGGGTGAGCTGTGGGTAACAAGAATCATCTGCCAGTTTGAAGAATGCTCAAGCCAGTGAAAAGCCATTGTGATCTGGAGGTAACACTTCATCTCCTCTCTTCAGTTTAGCAGTCTGGCCTCCATCTTCATAGCAATGATGAAACTGTATTCTCTCAAAGCCCACTTATGGCCTCCTCATCTGGGCCTACCAACCCTTCCTTAGGGTGGGTCCTACTTGACCTTTGTGGAAATTTTCATGTTAATATCATCCCAGTCTCCCCCACTGGCCTTTGGTTCTTCTGTTATACACTGGATTATTCTCCCTTGAGTGTCACTCATTGAGTCTTCTGAATCAATCAGTTCCCCAACTACAAATGTTCCCCAGGCTTCTACTGTGAGCACCCTTTTTTTTTTTTTTTTTTTTTTTTGGTACTGGGGATCGAACTCATGACCTCATGCTTGCAAGGAAGGTGCTTAAGCCACTGAGCTAAATCCCCAGCCCACTCTATCATTTTCTTCCTTTTTTGTCTTCTGCATTTTCCTCACTTCAGCTCTCCACTGAAGTAATATGCTCTCATTTCCTTAATCTTAATCCAAATTCCAAGTATACGCTTTTTTTTTTTTTTTTGGTACCGGGGATTGAACTCACAACCTCGAGCTTGCCAGGCAGGCGCTTAAGCCACTAAGCTAAATCCCCGGCCCCCAAGTATACTCTTAACTGCTACCTGGAGTTGCCACCATTAGCTCCCTGATCAGAGATCAGAAAGATCTCATGCCCAGGTCCTAGCTGCAAGGAGTGCTAGGGACACACCTGTGCTCTCGCTGCGTAGTGGTGGCATGGAAGCACCAGGACTCAGGAGGAAGCTCAGGGGTTCGGCTGCTAAACCTTCTACTTCCTCATCTCTATAAGTGGCATCAGACTCTGAAGTTCTCAGGTTCAAATTCAGGGCACTATCCTGGGCTTGCCTCATCCAAATCAGTCCTGTCAAAACCTGTGACTTCCTCCTTTTTGACACATCTTGCGTTCCTGCTTTTCTTTCCCTCACCTCTGCCTTCAGTCAGCTCATTTGCTCAGCAAACATTTGTTGAATACCTACTGTGTAGCGAGTGCTGTGGAGAGCTAGCTGCACACAGGGAAGGCAGACACCTTGCTGTCTCACAGGCCCACACAGAGTGCTAGTGAGCCCTGGAAAAGGGCCCTTCAGGGACCTTAGGGAGCTGAGGAAGGCTTCCTGGATAAGTGACACAGGTATGTAAAGCTTTATCAGTCTAAGGAATCTGAGGAGGTAGGTGATAGAGACGAGACCCACATGTGTGAAGACAAGGAGGTAAGAAAGAGCAATGTATGTTTTGGGATCTAGCCTGTACTTTCAGGGGAAGCTACACTAGAAGGAAGTGGAAACCAAGGCAGAAATTCCATGGTCAAGAGCTTGTTTAAAAAACAAGTATCAGCCCAGGAGTGGTGGCACACACTTGTAATCCAAGGACTTGGGAGGCTGAGGCAGGAGGATTGGCACAAGTTCAAGGCTAGCCAGGTCTGTATAGTGAGACCCTGTCTCAAAAAAATTAAAACAAAAAACAAAATGAGAGCGAGAGAGAGCCCATCATGCCATGTGAGGGAGGCTGGCTTTGCTGATGGGGTACTGGGGAAGTCTGCTGGTATCCCAAGACCTTATGCATAGGATGGGGAACAATACAAGGACGACTGGGGACTCCCGCATCTGGTTGCTCTGTGAGCCTAGCACTCAGCAGACATTTATTTTCCTGACTCTCAGCTGGTTCTAGATAATTCAGGAATGTATGGCAGGCGTGGGAGCCAAGGTTGCATCTCTGCCACCCCCTTGTGGAATTTCCTCCATCACACACACACACACACACACACACACACACACACACACACACGTGGCTGGGGACAGGCAAATCTTGTGGGAATCTTGGGGGAGAGATGTAGAGAAGCCAAGAGCTGAGGTTGGGTCTCTAGCACAATGCGCATCCTAGGGTTAGGGCAGCAGATGGGCCTCAGAACAGGGACAGGGACCCTGGCCTGACTTTCTGAGTTAGTCTCTGAGTTCCCCTGAAAAACATTAAAAAGGGTTCAAGGCCTCAAGGTCTGCAAGTCCAGGGAGCTGGAGTGGAGAAACAGAAAGGGGAACTGTAAGGAGCTCTTTAGAGAAAGGTGGCCAGGAGTAGGAGGACACCCAGCGAGATGAAGAGGCTGGAATGCAAGAGGGGGTGCTGCTGCCATCTTGCCCCCAGATCAGCCTTTGCACAAAGACTTCTCTGTGAGTGGCATGGAAATGGCCCTGTCAGGTGAGAGAGCTTAGCTTCCTGAGGCCCCGGGGATGGGGTAAAGTGGAGTTAGAGGAAGGGAGGGCTGATGGTGCCCTTAGGCTTTAACCAGGTCTGAACAGGAAGTAGAGAGGAACCGAGGTCTGGCCAGGGTCTCGTGGTGAGGCTGTATAGAGCCAGTTTTAGGACTGCCTCCTGTCCCCCATGCAATCAGCACCCCACCCCCACCTCATGCATAAGGCCCTGCCCCTGTCTGCTCCCTATTTCTTCCCTGCTATGCCTGCCAATCCTGCCAGGTCTTTATGGCCTTCCTTCCCCAGCTCATGCAATGCTCTCCCAGGGTGCCTTTGGCCTAACACACCTGTGTGACACCTGAGCCTCCTCTCTTCCTGCAGCGTGACTGTCAGGGTTCTCCCAGATCATGCCCATAGCCTCTCTCCTGGGAGAGCTGTGATAAGATGGTGGAGAGGTAAGAGTGACCAGAGCCAGAAAGAAATGCTGAGGCCACTGCAGGCTCCAAGCCCACTTTTGCCTTCCCTAGGGGACATTCTCTGACATCCCTCACTGCCAAGCTCTTGTGACCACCCTGGCCCTTCTAATAGTTGTTTGGATTAGGACACTTGGAGCAGCAGAATGGTTGCAGTCATTGCCTCAACCAGCACCTTGCTCAGACTTGGTTGGTGGAAGGCTGTGTCTGCAGGAAGATCAAGAAAGCAGGGGATTTGGGGTTTTGACTCTGAACTTGGACAGGTTGGTTAGGGTACATATTATGGCTTCCGTCCCTTTCCAGCTAGGTGGTCTTTGGGTTTAGATTGTCTTCCATGGCTACCCTGAAAAATCAATAGGGTGGTGTGACGAGAGTATTTGTAAAGCTATGTGCAGATGTCAAGTTAAAACTAAATGCCAAGAGACAGTTGAGGGCCACTGGGGGCTGGTGGGAGCAATCAGGAACAATTCCCTGGGGTTGGAAGTGTGAGCCTCAGGTGGCCAAAGAAGAGAGCAGAGGTCCAAGGGAGCAATCCGTGACAAAGGCCCAGAGTCACACAGCCCTGAATGGGCTCTTGGGTTCTGAAGCAAGTGAAAAACTGGATGAGACTAGTTGAGACGGACTTGTTTTTAACAGTTGGTGGTCTTCTTAATGCTGGATCTTTCCTCCTTCTCCACCCAGCAATATTGGGAGGAGAAGAGGGGCAGGGGGATCCCTGTATTCCCACCTGGCCCATAACCATCATGTCCTCCAGTGACGCCCAAGGCCACGTATTACGGAGTTACTACTACATGAATGTGTGTAAGACGGTATCTCCAAGCCCGACAGCAGGGACCCTTTGAAGTTCCCCGTTTTCTGTCTGCTCAGCATTGGCAGGAATGAGCGAAGTTCAGGTATTTAGACTTCCAGGCCCCCAGGTCAGGAGGGTCTTTTGTCTCTAAGCAGTCACTCCACGTTGTACAAGCAAGAGTCAGGAGGAGGAAAGACTTTGGACCAGGTTGAAACTGGCATATGGAGGGAGAGCCCTGGGCACAAGGCATGAGCTTCACCCGGCTGGAGCTGCCTTCTGCTGGGATGGTCCATCTGGCACCAGCTGGCCTCCCAGTACCACCCCCACAGCCAACCTGACTCTTTCTGCTGTTACCATGACAATTGGCTGCCATCTTGTACTCCAGTGACCTTATATCTGGATTTTCCCGTGGGATTCCTGGAGGATAGAAGATAAGCCTCTAGGGATTTATCCCTTTCTTCAGAGACTCATCCTATAAAATGCATATTAATGCATGATTTTTTTTAAAGGGCCAAAATGGAAAACACACTATGCATCAGCTCTGTGATAAGTGTTATTTCATGTGGCTAAGAAAGAGTTAATGACTAAAATTCCAGAAGTAGGCCAAGGATTTATCTCAGCGGCACAAGTGCCTGCCTGGCAAGCACGAGGTTGTGAGTTCAAGCCCCAATTAAAAAAAAAAAAAGAATAAACAACTCATATATGAAGGTATGTCTGTAAGGCTATAAGTAGATTTCTCAGGGCCAGGGATCTAACTCAGTGGCGTAAGCCCCTGCCTGGCAAGCAGAAGGTCATGCGTTTGACCCCAAGCACACACACGCGCAGGCGCACACACACACACAAATCCAGAAGTCCCAACCTAGTTTTGTTTTTTGTTTGTTTGTTTGGTTTTGCTTTTGTTTTGTACCAGGGATCGAACTCACAACCTCGTACTTGCCAGGCAGGCGCCTATGCCGCTGAGCTACATCCCCCGCCCCTCCAACCTAGTTTCTTTGATCTATAACAAGTTGATTTTTCCTCTGTTCAACTAGAACATTCTGCAATCTTATTCCTGTCTTAGGAAGTCCTTCCCAATGTCTAACCAAGACCTGTACTGCTATAGCACCAGTTCTTTGACCTGTGGCTTGACATGGCTGAGTGGAGAGGTAAGGAAAGAACTGTACCTAGATTTAGCTACTTTATGGAGATTACTGGAACCCAACTATTGGGAAAGAGAAACAAACTTATTTAGTTTGGTTGACGGGCCAACTATCCCTTTGAATACTTGTATGTCCGCACTCAAACCTTTTGCTTATGGAAGTCAAGGCCCAAAACTCCAGTGTTTTGAGTAGGGGGGTCTCTTCTTCCTTTCAGCACCCCCAAAGAGAGACAGGAGAGATAGTCTTCTGGGATTTATGCTGGGATCCCTGTTGGAAACCAGCCTTTTCCATCCCACTATCATGGAATTCCAACAGAGGCCCTGAGGGATGCTGAGATGGTGAGTTCTTTCCTTCCAGAGCCCAGCCAGAAGGCAGAGAATGATCACTCTGACCTTGAAGGGCATCTATAGGGGCCAGCTTTGCTGAGGGGACCCTGAATGGGGAGCAGGTGGAGAGAAAAAGGAAGTTATTTTTGACTGAGGAAGGGTGGACTGGAAGGGAGCAGGTAGGGGATAATTTATGATATCATTGTTCTCCCGCCCCACTCTTCCAGCCACCACACCTCTCCCCAGCCCCCTGCTACTGTACTGTTGCTAGGAGATCCTGGTTTGCTGTGTCTGGGGCTAGCCATGGAGGATGGAGCAGTGGAGCTGGCGGTAGGAGGCGCTTCCATCTGGACTGCTCCTCCTCCACTCAAGGTCCACCCACCAACCTTCCCAGGCCCTGACAGACACCAATCCCATACCTCTTCTGTCCTTCTCCCAAATCTAGCCAGCTTGGGGGGGGGGTAGGGCTTCTGGGCATGCTGAGGGTCTGGAGCAAGGAATAGAAAGGGGAATGTCTAGGGACAGAGACTGACAGAGGAGACTCTGAAGAACAGCTGGCCTACTCTGGGACTTGTTAGTCAGCCCAGCCCAGGACATAGGTCACAGCGTACTGGGGACACAGACCTTGAGGAACTCAGTTTTGGAGGAGACATTCTTTAGCTTTGGATGTCTCCTCATGTGAGGAGCAAAGCAGAGTTCTCATTCCTACTACTCCATACTGTCAAGGTCAACGTTAGTCGCCTGAAAGGGGAAGGAGGAGGAGGAGCCAGGGCAAGGAGGGGAAGCACAAGGCCGGGTGGGGGGATGATGACACAAGTCTAAGTTAGGCAGCGCTGGGGTGTGGGGAAGCCCCTCCTCTTTCTGAAACTGCATCTTTTCTCAGATGTTGAGGCTTTTGGAGGTGTCACTTCAAGGTTAACTTTAGAGGCTTCTGAAGCTGCTGGCTCCCATCTTTGGATGGGGCAGGAAAAGAAGGCTGTGCCCCAAGCTGGGCTCCTGGCTTCTCACAGATGATTTCTGGGCAGCTAGCCCTTGCCTATTATCTCCTCTCTCTTTGAAACAGGGTCTTATTGTGTAGCAATGAAGCCCAGGCTAGCCTTGAAGTCAAGAATTCACCATCTGTCTGCCTCAGTTTCTCAAGTTCTGGGATCACAGGTTGGCTACATGTGTTCTTCTTAGATTTGATTTCCCTCACCTCAAGAAAGGCAGGAGCAACCTGGAGTAGGCGCCTACTTGACTCTGTGAGCGTGTTCTTAGCTCTCGTCTCAGTTAATCTTTGCAACGGTCCTGAAAACTGGGCCATCCTATCCCCACTATTCACAGGAGAAATCCAAGCCTCAAGAGGGAAATGTCACTTTCCCAGAGTAACGAGAGTAGTAAATAGGGCTGAGCTACAAATGGGGCTTTGTGTACCCCAAAGTGTATGCTCCCTCCCTTGACCCAGGCTGACTTCTTATGGAGAGCTGGGAGAAGAGAAGACCAGATTGGCAGAGTCTAAGGGATGCTGCAGTCCTTGTGGAATGAAGACTGGAGTGAGGAAGAGACCATAGGAGCTGTGGAAACCACCCAGATCCCTTCAGGTTTCTCTCTAGCCCAAAGGAAGCACCCACCAACCCTCCAGTTCCCAAACCAAATTCCCTGGGCTTCCTGCCTAATTTCTTGAACATGAATTCTTGGGATCTGAGGCGCTGCCTAGATCCCCGCCTAGAGCCCTGATCACCGTCTTGGAGGCTCCATGACAAGCCTCCCCAGCACCTTGCTTTTCCTAATGGGAGAGGAGCTTCCAAGGTCACAGGAAATTTCCCCTCTGCCTTTTCCTAAACTTTCCATACAGACTACTTACTTCATTCTTGACAAATTTTCTTTTCAGCACAAGAAGTATAAGCAGCTACTTCACCCAGTTGGCTGTGTTCCTTCAAGAAACCTTCCTGGATTGGCTAAAAGATGAGATTCAGCTCCAGCAGATCAAAGTTGATGAAGATAGAGCAGAAATGAGAAGAACCCAGCCCCCAGCCTGGGTGACCCAGGCCACCTGGAGTCATCTGGGTCAAACCTCTCTTGACCCATGGCTCCTGTGTCTACCATCTACCATCTGCCCATTCTGGCCATCAGTTTATCCTGTCATCTCTGTTGGGACTCATGTGTCCTCAGAGAGGGAAATCTCATCTCACGTTCTAATAAAATCTTTTGAATATTTAGTGATAACAATGGTGGTAGTGGATGTTTCTTGGTGGGGCTGAGAGGGAGGGCTCCCAGAACAGAGATCAAATGCTAATGAAGCCACATTGTTACATAAGGACAAAGCCCCGCTGCAGTCAGGACACCCACCAGGTGAGAGGGTCCTCCCACCATGCTTTTGCAAACTCATCCATGATCTGGTCCACTCCAGTAGGAGAGATGTACAGATGTTCCCAGCTGAGGAAGCACCTGAGGACCAAGCCGAAGACCAAGAGAACAGAAGAGAATGTGCTCATCATAGCACGCGGGGGCCATTGTGTCTTCCATGACCTGCTCTGACTTGTTCTCAGGGGTCTACAGTCCACAGGGGAGGAGCACCCCTGTCCCGCAGGGCTCTCTGTGTCCATAGTCAGTGGGGAGAGGAGATGATGAATGTGCGTAGCATGAGGAACTCAGGTTAAATAGCGAGAAGGACTGATCAACAAAAATAAGAACTGGAAATAAACATGAAGGGGCATAGAAGCCAGAGCAAGAAATCAGAACTATGAGGTGGGCACAGCAGTGCACACCGGCAATCCCAGCTACTTGGAAGTCTGAGGCAAGAGGACTGGAAGTTTGAGACCAGCCTGAGCAGCCTAGCAAGATCCTGTCTCAAAAGTTTTATTTATTTATTTATTTATTTATTTTTCATTTTTTGAGAGAGTCTCTATGTAGTTCAGGTTAATGTTTGTTTTGTTTTTTGTTTTGTTTTGTTTTTTAGGTTAACCTTGAACTCATTATGTAGGCTGGCCTCAAACTTGTGGCAATCATCCTGCCTCAGCCTATCAGCCTGTCTTTCTTTTTTCTGGTCTATTTTATTTTATTTTATTTATTTTATTTTTGTGGTACTGGGGATTGAACTCACAACCTCACCTGCCGGGCAGGCACTTTTGCTACTGAGCTAAATCCCCAGGCCCTTTTCCAGTCTTTTTGAGACTGGATTTCACTATGCCCTTCACAGGCTGCCCCTGAGCTCACTCTGTAGCCCAGTCTGGTCTCGAACTTGCAGCAATCCACCTGCCTCAGCCTCCCAAGTTCTGGGATTTCAAATGTGTACTACCATGCCCAGCCTCTGTCTTTCAAAAAACAAAAAATTAAAAGGCTAGGGAAGTAGTTTAGTAGAAGTAGTTCAGGCACATGCTTGCCTAACATGTGCAGAGGTCTAGGTTCAATCCCCCACCAAAAAAGAAAAAATTAGAACTGTGCCTTTGACCTCATTTTGCCCATAACACATCTGCACCCAACATGTTCCCCCTAAAAGGCAGAGCCCCTGCTGTACCCAGTACCCAGACTGCCATCACCTGTTAGTGTCTTCGTCATCCTCCAGAAAGTTCTTCCTGTATAACCGCAATTCCTCCAAAGATTTACACTCTGGATCCCAGAATCTTGCTAAATTAGCCATGGGGAAAAGGGAAAATGTATTTCCTTCCCACCCTGTCCCAAGAGACAACCAGTGGCACCAGAGTCCTCCGTGAGGCGCTCCATACCCATCCAAGCAACACGCACCCCCCACCATTTGCATGCTGACCCTTGGGCGTCAGCTCCCCTGGACCAGGTCTCCTAGCCAGGGGTGAGACACAGTTGCCCATGTTGCCTGCACGGTGCTGGCCAAGTACTTCTCAGGAGTCTCCTATCAAGCGCCTTGTGGCCTCCCCTTCTTTACCTCCCTCCTGGTTTCACACAGGAAACTGCAGAGGAGAAAGCCCATGCCCTGGTGCACAGCAGGGTGTGTGTCTGTCCGTTACATGCCAGGGTCTTTGGGTGCCCCAGAAGGGCAGGTCCAGGAGGAGCCACTGAGGTAACGCGTGCTGTAGGAGTAGCCATTCATTTCATCTCAATCCGGCCTACCTGAAGGGCTGAGCGCAGGCTTGCCAGGTCAGGGGGTGTCCCTGAGGCTCACGGCCCTCATTTCATGGGACCCAGTACAGCGGGGGAGGCAGGTTCTGGCCCCATCAGTCAGCACCCAGAGTACTACCAGCCCCACCCCCTGCCTTTGTTTGGGCCCAGAAGCTGGAGCACAGTCTTCCTGGGTCCCTTAGCCTCAGACCCTGGCATGTAAGGAGCCTTGGTCAGGGAGTAGCAGCCATCACCGAGATAACCCTTTGCCTCCAGTAGTGATCTGCTTGGAAGGCGGGCTCCTGGGTGAAGGAGCTCTTGTGGCTGGAGGAAGTGGGAAGGACTCCTCTGACAGGAAAGGAAAGGGGCAGGAGAGACAGCAAGTGGGAAAGGAGCACAGAGAGACCCGAGTCAGAAGGGGCAGGAGGGGTCCTTCCCTCTGCAGAGATGCCAAGACTGGGGTGGGAGGGAACAGGCAGGACACTTTGGAATGTGTTCTCAGAGTCCCACTGAGTCTATGCAGATGAGATCTGTCTGTATGCAATGAGCCTGTCTGGATGCAGATAAGGAAAGATGGCATTCTCTTCTCAGGGTTACCATAGAGCCCACCCCCTCCCCATCCCTGGGGCTCCAGCTGCAGGGCAGACTAAAGAGGCCAGACCTGGGGAGAGGCAACCTGCAATAGAGGGTTAGACTTCAGAAAGGACCAGTCAAGCAAACTGGCCAGTTCCAGGAAATAAACTGAAGGTAAAAAGGGGAATATAGATGGGCTCCTAGGAGAATTGGGCAAAAGTGGTGAGGGCAGACCTCAAAAGAATACCCTAGGCACAGGAAACCAGTAGGCCGACTGGTAGAGAGCTCTGAGAAGCAGGCTGTAGAGGATGGAAGGAGAGGAACTAGACATCTGCTCCCCTCCGGGCCATCAGAGCTCCCTTCCCCCACAGTGCCATTGGACAGGATGGTGACCTGAAGAGACCCTGTGAAGAAGAGGCTCAGAGAGACTAAGACTTGCCCAGGCCTAGTCCAGGTCACACTCTGCCATGGCAGGACCCCTGCCTGGCTGACCTCACTCCAGGCAGCCACAGCTTAAAATGTCCTCCACCTTCCTGGCAAGCAGAGGCTGGCACAACTCATCCTGACCTGAGGACATGCTACGGGAGGCCTGAACCCCAGAAGAGCTCTGACTGGGCTCAAGCCCGCAGCAGGCTGCCAACTGTCTGTAGAGTTGGGAGTGAGGCTACTGGGGAGAAACTGGCTGGGCAGACACCAAGAGGAGACACTGGGGCTAGGAAGCAGGCCAGGGACAATACAGTGGGGGAAACCAAGACCCAGAGAGGCTGGGACAGCTGCCCCTCACTCAGCGGCTCCAAGCCCAAGTTGGGCACAGCTCAAGGCCCCTTCCTTGGAGCACAGAGGCTGTGGGTGGAGGGACCATGAGAACAGCCCCTTCCCTTCCTCTAGCAGCTCCCAGCCCCCCACATCCAACAGTACAACAGTGTAGCCAAGGTCTTTGTGGGGAAGCCATGGGGAAGAGAGGCCCCTTATTGGCTTGCTCATCTTGCCTGAGGCTTGGCCCATGCCAGCCCCTGCACTGGCTGGACTCTTCTTCCTGGCGGTGCCCCCGCCCCGCCCAGCTCCATCGTTTCCTGGAGCCTCAGGACTTTGGCCATGGTCCCAGCTAAAGGATGGAGGGGAGCCCTGGCCCCCATGCTCCCTGTACCTCGCCATTCACATGCTGGCACCAGAGCCGTGGGAACGCTGGATGGCGGCTGGGCATCCATGCCCGGCTCTGCCTACCCCCAGCCCCACTGACCTCAGAGAGGGGAGAGGAACAGTCTGCCCCCAAAAAAGCCCCTCCAAGATAGGGCCATAGAAATCCTTAACACTAAGTATGAATCTGGGGACAAACAAGACATTTGCAAGTCAATTAGTGACAGAGCTTTCCCAGGAAAGGGCTTCATCCAGGCCCTGCTCCAGACAGGGCCACATGCTGGGTGATCTGGTCCCTCCCTGCCTCTGCCTGGCCTGCAGCGCTAGGGTGGAGCTGGCCTGTTTTGCCCCCCCTACGTGGCAGGGGGCTCCAGGGCTCCAGAGGGGATGAGCGCAAAAGGCCAAACTGGCTCTACCGAGGTTAGCTGGAGGTCACAGAGGGCTGCCACCAGGGGGCATGTGTCAGGGTGCTGGCCTCAATTCCACCTGCAATGGCACTGCCCGGAAGGCAACGCCAAGGGGGCAGCTTGCCCAGACAGGGTGGCTAGGTTGGCAGAAAAATAGAAGTCATTGTGAAGGAGCCAGAGATGCTTCCAGAGAACTCAGAGAAACCAGGACAAGGAGAGACCAGGGGGGAAGACAGCTGATTTCAGGCATTCTAGCAATTGTACCCAGGCCAGGAGACACAAGGCCCTCAAAGTGGCAGCTCTACCCATGGAGAAACTTCCAGGTAACTAATTGGTCAACCAGGGCCAACCCCATAGACAGAGAGACAGAGCAAGCTGGGTGTAGTGGTGCGCACCTGTGATTCCAGCACTGAGGGAGGCTGAGACAGAAGGGTCACAAGTTCAAGTCCCACCAGGACAACTTAGTAAGCCTGTCTCAAAATAAAAAATAAAAAGGCTAGCTCAGTGGAAGAGTTCTCCTGGGTTTGACCTCAAATACCAGCCCCTAAAACAAACAAGCAAACAAACAAAAAACCCCACAACTGAGCACAGAATCTTGCTTCACACAAGGCAGAGGGAAGGACTGGGGAGAAAGCTCTGTGAGAGAGGATCCCTTAATTGGGAGATGAGAGGAAGGGAAAGGGACTGTGCAGGGCAAAAGCCCTAGAGCCAGCCCTGCCATCTGAGGGAGATTAAGGGATTATAATTAAAATGCATTTGCAGGACTTGAGCAGGTGGGTCGGGGCTGGTGCTAAAGATCTAATTGCTGCCTCTCATCAGGGCTTTCCAGGGGCTCTGTAATGAGGGGAGGGGTTTTAAGGGAGGTGAGTGAGAAGAGGCAGTGGAGGGGGCAGGAGGGAGCTCTTTTCTTCACATTTACACAGAACACCACAGCTGGTTTGCTCACGCCCCAGGCCCTCCCTGAGGAACCAAGGTGAAGGCCCAGAGAAGAGCAGGAATGTGGAAAAGTGCACCTACTCCCCGCCCAGAGGAGGCTCTGAGATAGCGAGGAGAGAAAGAGGTCCTTGAAATAATTAGAGCCACCAACTATTTTTTTATTTTGAGCCACCAGCTATTGAAATGTGCTCTATGTCAAGCACTGTACTAATCCTCTATCAACTTATTTAACCATGGCGACCACACTGTGCAGACTAAGGGGAGACACCTGCCCCTAAGCCCAGCAGTCCAGCTAAGTAATGCCAGGGTCCTATTGGCCAGACACTTCTTCCTAGGAAGGGTCAGGTGGGATGCTAGAGAAGGAGGGGGCTGGAAGTCAGCAGCAGGCAGACTACAGCTGAAGACTTTGGCTGTGAGAGTCCAGCCTCACAAACCTGTGTGGCCTCCCTTTTGTCCCTTGTGCAAAAAACATACTGCAGACCTGCACAGACATGGGTGTCACCCCCTCTAGGCCTTTGTTTGTGCTGTCCCCTCTCCATGTAAAGTCACTTTTCTGTTTCCTGGCTGCCCCATGAACTCCAGGTCATCTGGCCCTCTGGGGTCTCCTTCTGTCTCCCAGCCTTGGGTTCCCCCAAGAGTGGAGGAGCACGGAGTTTACCTGGTGACGTGAGGAGTAGGTCTGTACCTTTATGCACAAAACCCATGAGACACAGCGGTTCTGGGAGAACTCACGAGAAGCCAGAGACCTAGGTTGTCTCTGGGATGGGAATGGGTTGTGGAGAGCCAGGTGGCTGGAAGACGTCTTATTATATACAGTAGTACACTTGTCTTTGCCTTTAGAGTTTTGTTCTGTATGAATAAATTACTTATTCAGAATAAATTGAAGGTTTTTTTTTTTCTTTTATGTGGTGCTGGGAGTGGAACCCAAGGGCCCATGCTTAGTATACATACCACTGACTAATCTATCAACTGACCTCCAAAGGTGGATTTAAAGTTTAAATGATTGCTTTTTTTTAAAGGCTGGAGAATGATGGATTCAACCTCAAAGGTCAGATCATAAGAGAACCCAGAAACACTACATTTGAGAGGAACTGGTGGCATTTTGGACCCACCACTCTATCATCCCTTTCCACCACCATGCTTTTGCCTCCTTCTAAACCAGCTGGCTTTGTCACTATGTCCCTGTCCAGCTGGCTTTGTCAGCCCCTGTCCTCTGAGAGCCTTTCACCTGTCACCTCCCTATCCCATTGGACTTATGGGAGAGACACTCCGATTTTCACTAGATGTGTGTACCCAGCATGTCACTGGGGCACCCTGAGCCAAGGTCTGCCCTGTGAGAGGGGACAGTGGTGGTCAATCTCCCCCACAGCTAGGGGATGCATGGGAGCCTCACTTGGAGAGGTGGCTGCCACATGCACTGCAGTGCCCCAGTGCAAGTCTGCTCCTTCCTCACATGCAGTGTGCTCTTCCCCAGGCTGTACTCCTCCTCTGACCCTTGGATATCCTACCTGGGATTGGTGGCATCTGTGCCTATGCAGCAGAGCTGAGCATAGCTGAGGGGAAAGGAACTCTTGTCTTTGCCTTTGCTTCCTTATCTGGAAAATGGGGTTGCACATTGGAGCTGTTACCTAGAGCTGTTGGGAAGAATTAAACAAGACAACGTATGTAAAGTGCTTGGTGCAGAGGACTCACTAATGGTGGCTGTCATTATAGTTATTAAGTGGGAGGGACCCTACAAACTGTGCTCATCCAGGGAAGGGCCCCTCATTATTGCTAGGGTGGGAATAATGAGGCCTTGGGGTAATAACCCCTGGGCTCTCAGGCCCCTCTGACAAAAGAACACAGTGGCTCTAGTGAGAAGTGGATGGTGCATAATGGGACACTTAGGGGCTTGGCTGGGCAGGGGTGTTGCGAAGAGCCCTCCAGCTACGGCTCCAGGTGCTGCAGGACCCACAGGCCTGGAGCACAGGCCAACAAGCAGCTCCTGCCCTGCTCTGAGGCTGCTCTGAGCCTTCAAAAGTCTGCCCGCTGGTCACCTAGGCCCACACTGATGGGCACTGGGCACTAACCTAGCGTTTGGGGCTGCTCTGCACCTGTGACATCTGACCTCCTGCCCTCTGACCTAGTGTGGGATGCTGACAAGAATCAAAACGAGTAAGTAGAACACAGAGACTGTCAGATGAGGATGAACTGTCCGGAGAGAACAGCCCAGCAAAGAGGGATAAGGAAGGAAGGAAGGGGTAAGTTGTGATTTAAATATTAGGTGCTTAGAGGAGGCTGGACTTTGTTTAGCTTTTCCTTATGGATATATATATATATATATATATTTTTTTTTTTTTTTGAGAAAGAGTTTTGCTATGCAGTTTAGGCTGGCCTCGAACTCATGGCAATCCCTCTGCCTCCACCACCCAAGTGCTGGGATCACAAGTGTGTGCCACCATGCCCGGCCCTTGTGGAAATTTTTAAGTATTCCCAAAGTAGGCAGAATAGTATAAGGAGCCCTCACCTATCCACCGTGTAGTGTTAACTGCCCAATGTTTATCTGTACCCCACCTACTTGTCCTGACTCCCTCTCCCCATGCACCCAGGTGCTCTCCAGTGCTCCCCACTTACTTTGAAGCCAATCCCAGATGTCTCCTTTTCTATAGGGTGTGATCTGAGCAAAGACCAAAGGAGGTGAGGAAGCCATCACGTGTCACTGGAGACGGGAGCATTTCAAGCAAAGGGACACAGTGTAAAAAGCTATCAGGCTCTGATACCAGCTCCTCCTCTAACTGGGTGTGTGACCTTATGTGAGTCTCTCAACTGCCTGGTTTCTCCTCTGTGAAATGGGGCTAACACCCTTGCCCCACAGGGAGTCTGCAACAGAATCCCTGAGGGCTTCACTGAAGTAGACCAAAGCCAAAGTCCAGGGTCATCATCTGCTCCCAGGCAGGCCTGGCCGCAGAGGAGCTCTGTCTCTATTAGGTGGGACAAAGTCCCAGGTACCCAAGATGAAGTGGGATGTGGAATGTGTGGGCCATCTCTGGATCAGTCCCACAGGCCAGGTGGAAGAAGGGGGCTAAGCCCAGAGGCTGGCCGTGTTTGCTGCCTGCTGCCCCCATGGATGGACCACTGAATCCTAGACTACTGGAGACAAGAGAAGGGCCAAGGCTGAATGGCCAAGTGTTCTCTGAGGAGGCCCAGCCCTCTCTAAACACCCTCATCACTATTGCCACCTCCCTCCCAGGGTGATTATCACCCCAGGAGCCTTTGGTGGGGGGAGGAGACACAAAGAGACCCTCCACTCCCTTCCTCTAGGCAAACAATGGGCCTTTCACACAGAGGGGACCCAGCCCCACACCTGGCCCTCTCAGGCAGCCCCCAACTGCCTTATTGTCCCAGGCCTGCCTTGCCCGGGTGTCAGTGGTAAGGAAGCCCAAACCTCCCTCCCCCCAGCTGGGGTACTCCTGGCCCTTCCCCCAGCTCTCGGGCAGCCTGGACTCTGGGCCAGTGCAGGGGGAGGTGGCCCTGCCATTCATCCCATACCACTCGGAATTTTGCTCCTCTCGAGAAAGTCCGATGGGAAAATGGGAGGGAATAATTAGGAAAATCATTAGCGTCTCAAGGCCCATCTGAGAGGGATTAAAGGATTAAAAGCCTTCCAACCAATCTCTCCTACTTTAAGATTGTTGTTGGGGTTTTGTTTTCAGAATTTTTTTTTCTTCTTTTTCCCTGAGTTAGGGGAGACTAAAGTCTTGGTGGATCCTCCCTTCAAAAGCCTCAGGAAAAGTCAAGAGATTGACATTGGCAGGAGAGAATGGGGGACAGCAGGTGTGTGGGGCAGGGTCCCTTCCCAAGCTCTCTGGAACTGCCCTGACTCACCTCTGGGGGGGGCAGCAGAAGAGGGTGCAGAGGCCAGGCTGGGCCTGAGGGGCGTGGACAGCTCCTTGAAAAAACTTCAAGGCCCCAGCCTTGCAGGCCAAGTCCCATCTCCTAGTCCTAGCTGAGGGTGGATAGGTCCTCCTGCCCTCCAACCAAGACAAGCCAGGCCAGAGCCAGCCAGCCTTGTCACTTGTTACCTGAGCCCCGGTGTCAGGGAGGAGAGAGCAGAGGAGGGAAATGAAAGGAAGAAAAGGAAAGGGAAGGGAAAGGAAGGGAAGGGAAGGGAAGGGAAGGGAAGGGAAGGGAAGGGAAGGGAAGGGGAGAATCACCAGGGGACAGGCAGGAAGGCTGCAATAACAAAACCGGTTTGAGTTTCTGCTGTCTGAGGGCTTGAGCACCACACAGGGCAGTCAGCAGAATGAGCAGGTAAATGCACAGCCCCACATTGTGAGACCGGGTGACCCCTAACAGGGTGGGGGAGACCTGCAGGGAGCTGGACCTCACCCAGCCTGGAGGGAGCAGGGCAGCACACTGGGTGAGACGACTCTGGTTCATTAATGAGAGTCTCCCTCTTTCGGGCACCTGGGGGGTGCCCAGTGGCTGCCAAGTAACTGTTCCAGTCAAATCTGTCACCAAGCCCTATTACAGAGTGTCTCACTGCCTCCTGAAATGGTCCCCTAGCCCCTGGGGTGAAAATCACCAGTGAAGGCAGCAGGCAAGTGGGGATTCTAGCAGGCATGGAGAACTGGAGTCCTTGAAGGCAGAGGGGCCTAGCAGGGTGCCCATCCTATTGCATCCTGACACTCTGGGGAGATAGTTACAGGCAGTGGGACCCTTATTCCCTCCCACATGCACACAAATTGGCCTCACTGGAGTGCAGATTGTGCCTGTGTTTCTATGGAAAGCCCAGCTAAATTCCCTCTGAGCTCTGCACCCATCAACCCTCACCTGGCAGGGCCTGCAGCAAGGGGGCAGGGGCAAATGGAGTTGTTCTTTCCAAAATGGAGGTGACACAAGTCACTCCAGGCCAGCACCTTGCCAGTGCTGCTGGTGATAGATACTGGTAGCCGCCGCCTGGCACAGCATTAATAATCGTGTTTGTTAATGGTCTTAATTAGCAACTGCCAACGAGAAGCCCGGTGCTAATTCCACCAATAATCGAGCATGGACGGGAAGGGTAGAGAGGGGATGGATGATTTGCAGCATAGGTAATAACACAGACACCATGGATGTGTTGAGGCTATTGCAGAGGACAGCCTGGGTGGCTGGATAGACCAGAGAAGGGGACCCCCCCCAGGGTTCCTTGACCCCCCACAATCCCACCTCCTCCATGGTGTTGGGACAAAATGAAGCGTGAGGAATCGTAGGGAGGTGGGGGCCTCTGTCTGTCCCTTTAGAGCCAGATCCCAGACAACAGCCTGTGGGATGGAGGCAAGTCTGTAAAAGCCCGAGTGAAATGAGCTAGAAGGGGATTGAGAACAAGCCCCACAGTGTCCTGGAGCCACATTCCTTGCTCTGGGGAGACGGAGATGGATAGTGCTGAGCAAGGAAGGCGGGGGCATGGGAGTGGGGGCACTTCTCCAGTTCTCCTGCCAAGAAGAGCAGGGTGGGAAAATCAAGCTTAAGTACCCAAAGGATGCTGGAAACAAAGCCCACTTCCTCTGTCAGCCTATGCCAAGTAGGGCTTGCTTGGTCCTACTTGGGGACCCAAGGAGCAGCTCAGAGCAGGCCCGTGGGGGCCATGGAAATACAGGGCCACCATCAGGGCACAGTCCTGGTCAACCTTCCCCAGGGGACTGGACCCAGGCAAGGCTGAGCACCTGTAAAGGTCTCACAGAGGGAGAGCCATGGGAGAGAGGGAGGGGCATACAGCATGGTGACAAGGCCCAGGCAGACCTAGGGTGAGAGGACTCATTCAAGGACTCCGTTTCTATCAGAAGTGGCTTTGGGGATCGCTGGAGGAATTCCTAGGTACTGGCCGTTCTCCGTCTGAATGATGTGGCGGCATCCTGGGTAGGGCCAGAGACAAGGCTAGGAGAGTGGCTGGGTAAGGAGCAGCAGAAGGGCCTAGGGAGGGGACAGAATTCTGTTCCGGCTCTCAGCCCTGGTCCCCTGTCCCCTTCCCACTCATCTAAGTCCCAGATTGAATCCCAGAGGCCACCAGCACCTTGGAATGGGGCTGGCTCGTATATGGCCCCTTTATCCACCCAGCTGGCAGGAGGACAGAAGAGAAGAGGGGAAGATCTCCGTCCACGCAGAAGGCTGTGCCAAGGCGCCGGGAGCAGGCCGCTGAAGCTAGCGCTGGGTCCTGCCTGGGAAACCCTTTCAGCTCCTTATCAGAACCTCTGCCTTTTTGCTCAGCCAGCCCCTCCACAGTGCCGTGGAAGCCCTGGACATCATGGGCTGTTAGCTGGCAGGAGAGATGGGAAGCGCACCGCTATGGCCGGGGAGAGGCTCGCAGGAGTGAACTGACTTGTGGGGACGCCCAGGCTGTGCGCAGGCAGCCGTTACCAGAGGCACAGCAACCAGCGCACAGAGCCAGGCTCCTGCTGCGGAGGGAGAGATGCGAGGGGACAGTGACCGCCGCTTCTGACCCACGCTGGTCCCGCTCACCCCGCCTTCCTGCTCAGGCTGGGGACTCCTCGCAATCAGAGGCGGCGATGCAGACAATGGCGCTCTGTCCCCTGCGCGGGGCAGCTCATCCCTATGCAGCAGCCGCCCCCCGCCCCCAGGCCGGGCCGCCAGCCCCTTTCAGCCGCGGAGGGGAGGCCGAGCACGGCCTGAGTTCTCACGGCCGTTGGGCATTTGCATAACCCGCATTGTTCCCGCTGGCCGCGGAGGGCGCACGGCCCGGGCGTGCGGGCACCGGCTGGGGGCGGCGGGCGCAGACAAAGGGGAAGCGCACAGCCCACTGCGACAGCGCAGTGCTGGGGTGCAGCGGGGGATGCGGCTGCCGGGCGTGCCTGCCCAGCACGGCCGCCACCGGCGCTGGGGACGCCCACGCCGTGTCTAATTCCTGCAGGAGCCGGGCCGCCGGGCACCGTGATGTGCATCCCAATCGCGGGGATCACCGGCCTTTCCCAGGCTGCGCGTGTTCGTGGTGCCGGATCCTCCCCAGGTCAGAGGAGCAGCTCCCAGCTCCTTCTGGCCGAGGAGGCTTCGCCACGCAGGCACAAAAACGCCCCGGGGCCTGCGGGCTCCTACCCAGGTGTCCCTGGGTGGCTGCCGTCGTGTGTACATACATATGCTGTATGCCGGGCAGAGAGGCTGCTTCCAGGTTCCACCCCGACCCCAGCACAACCTGTCTGCCCATCAGCCCGACCCCTGGAGGCAGTCAGGAGTCCCCCTCCATCACTGTCCCCAGAGCTGAGGCACTGGGACTAGATAGACAGAGTTCATGAGCAGGCAAGTGTCTGATTGTCCTGCACTGACAGTAATAATGGTGGTGATCAGAGTGACGGTCTGGGAGGGGCACAGCTTCATTGTCCTGCAGGGGTGAGGAAGGAGTTCCCTTGGCCCCTGTCCCTGTCCCCCTCATCCCCTTGACCTGCTCATTGTCATCCTGTTGACCCGGCCTGAATGGATGGGCCACTGTGTGGGGGACTAGTAGTACTGAGTCAGGGGCTATGGGCAGAGGGGGAGGGTCTAGCTCCTGCTCACTGGGGCTCCAAGGGTACCTGTCTTTCCACCCCCACGAGAGCTCCCTGACTGGAGTGTGGAGTGGGATGATCGCCCCCATACCCTATCCTTAAACAGTGGCCCAAGTGGACCACAGAACAGTCTGTGGAGGACCCTGTATTTAAGACAAAGCTGGGGAAAAGGAAAGGCAAAACAGTGGAATACAAACAGTGTGACTTAGGAGAGTTCAGCCCTGGACAGAATCCCCAGAGAATGGGACCTGGGTGTGAGGGCTTGTGGTGGTGTTCAGTGTCATGTCTTGTGCCACTGAGGACTTCATGGAAATGATGGAGCTTAGAACTGTCTGGCTACAAGATATGTAGGACTGCCTTTCATGGCCCAGGCCTTACCCTGTTCCTCCTTTCTCCAGGGTCTCTTGGCAAGCCATCCTGTAGCATGGTGGCACATGCCTGTGGCATGGGACCTGTAGCTTTTGAAAACTAGCTGGGCAATGCCCTCTCCCAGCTGCCTCAGTCTCCCCTTCTCCAGACGCCTCCCTGGATTGAGGCAGGTGCTTACGTCCCACCAAGAACCATTCTGGATTGTAGCTGCCCAGTTCTTTAGGTCTGAAAGAAAGTCAAGAAAGAACCAGTAGTAGAGGGATAGGGTCAGGGTGAGAAATGTTGGTGCCAGGAAAAAATAAATATCCATCACTTTCCTACCCACACAACACTGGGCAGGGCTCAGTAGCATCCATTGGTCTCAGGTCTCACCATTAGAGTAGCATTTGAGGAGCTCAGAGTCTGGGGCAGGTCTGTAGGCTATCACTCCCCCAGAGCAGAGCTGAGGCCAGGATGGAAGTGGACATGGCTCCTCTAAGTGCTTTCCTTCTCCCACAGCTGGGGCTGACAGTGCCTGGGAGCCCTTCTGCCACTTGGCAATCAGCTTTTTGCCTCAGCACAGGATCTGCTCCACATGTCTGCTGTGACTACCTGTGAGGAGTGGGGGGGCACACAAAGGAGGGAGCTAAAGGAGCACAGTCCACAGGTGCCAGGGGATAGTGCAACAGAACTCAGTCTCTCAACCATTCTCGTCCTCTCTGTGCCCTCAGTGCTTGGCCTCTGGTCCAGCCAAGCTCAGTTCCTCCAGCTGCAATGGGGTACCTGGGTCTGAATGGTCTCTGTGAGGAGAAATGTCGGCAGTCATGCTTAGCTCCTGTCAAATCCTGGAAGAAAGGGGAGGGCCTAGGGGCCCAGGCCTATAGCATTGGGAAAGGAATGCTGTCTAAAGAAGGGATAGCTCTGTGGGATGAGAGATCTGAAACCCCTGGTATCTGCCCCCCCCCCGTGTCCTGAGGTGTGCAGTGCTTACAATGGGCTATGGCAGGAATGCCCAAAGACCAGAACCAAAGCAGACAGGAAGTGGGTTAGGCTGTAGGAAGCACTTTCATTCTTGTGAAGGAGCAAGAGTGGTAGAACTGGGAAGACAGCTGCTTCCTCTGCTGGATCTAGGGCGTCCTCTAGTGGTCACAGGGCTTCAGGCCAACAGAGGCCCTGGGCCAGCCTTCTCCCTCCGCCTGTGCCCCAGCCCTGAAGACCCTTCCCATTGCCTCTCTGTAATCTCAGGACAAGTAGCACCAGATCACTGGTGGTGAAGTTGTTATCACTGAAAGCTCCGACCTAAGTGATGGCTGCTTCCAGCTTCTTATGCCCTTTTTAGGCCTGTGGGAACTCTTCCTACTCTGCTCAGAGGCTCCCCCAATTGAGTCAGGGTGGCAGTGGTTTGGAAACTGGGAAGAACACCCTGGATTTCTGTGCAAAAATGGACCCCCCGGAGAGGACCTATCTGGTAGGATGTGGCATCCTATAGAGAGTCTGGTGGGCCCAGAAAGGGAGGATTTTGTCACAACTAACACCCTTTTTTGCCTCGAGGTTATAATATTGTGAGTTAGAGGAAAGAACAACCCCTATTCCCAGGGCACAAATAAAAGGAGTCAGTCCTTGGTGATTGAGGTGTTTATCACCCTCAGACAGCTGGGCCTGCCTCAGGCTTCACTATAACTGTGACACTGACCCCATGGATTGGCAGTCCCCTGGGCACTTCACTGTAGTCCCTTCTAGCCACATGTGCAGGCTGGTAGGGCAGTTTCAGCCCTGTCCTCCACCCTTTTCCTATGGGAGAAGGTGTCTTTTAGGGACAGGTGGCTTCTGGTTCATGGCTTCTTCCTTGAAGCAGAAGAGGGAACTGAAAAAGGGATTCCCAGGGGGAGAAGCCAAATATCATCATCGTCTTGCTGCAGTACTGGGGATCGAACCTGGGCCCTGCCACATGCCAGGCAAGTGTTCTGCAGCTGATCTGCAGCTCCCCACTGCCTTCTGAAAGGAGCTGTCCTCTGAAGAGCACACTAAGCCTGAGTGTTTGGCTCCTCCATGCTCAGATGTCCCTGGGCTTCATCCTCATGCTCACCTGGTACCTGAAAGGCAGGGGAGGGAGGAGAAGGGTAGCCCAGGGAGCTGCCGGCCACAGCACAGGGGTGTGCACCAGTGGAGAAGCAGATGAGGAAGGAAGGAAGCAGGTCTGGTCACAGGAGGGTGGCAAGGCTGGGGCAGTCAGAGAGCCCAGGACTGCGAAGGCTCTACCTGCATCTTACCTCCCAGTAAATCTGGTCCTCATAGCACTGGGAGTCTGGGGGAGAGTCCAGTGAGGGCAGCCTCAACAGGAGCCCTAGAAGTGGCAAGGAACGATATGTGAGGGGTCACGCTCACTCCCAGAGGGAAGCTGCCTACCCGGGGCCCCGGGACACAAAGGGGCAAGGAAGCACGATGCTAACATGACACCCTGTGCAGGTGAACCGCAGCCATGTGCCCAGCACCTAGTATGTGCCAGGCCCTGTGCCAGGTGCTCGACAAGCCTGCCTTCCTGAGAAATCACAGCAGCCCAGCCCAGGCGAATATTATCCTTGGGTTACATAGAAACCAAGCGTCAGAGATGCTAAACAATTCGTTCGAGTTTGCACAGTTGTCAGCTGATCAAATTGTGACTCTGTCACGAGCCGCAACTGCTGAGGCTTCATTGTCTTCCTCCATAGGAGGGGCACAGGAAATGTTCCTCATATAATTAAGTTACTAAATGAGTAAGCTGAACTTTAGAGGGTGAGACTCTCTGTAATCCTGGGTCAGGTTTTAGTATTAGGGCTAGACTTCAGGAAGGACTGCCTGGCCCAGGGCCCAAAGACAGCTGGACTCTTTGGGAGATGGGCCTGGCTTAGAAATGAGGCTTAACTATACAGTGGTTCCCTTCAGGCGTTAGCCTGAGACTTGGCTGCCCTCTAGTGGGTTGAAGGAGCAGCACAGGGAGAACATGGGTCCGTGGAGCCCAAAGCCAGCGCCCCAGTCTACCTGGGCCTGGAGGGAGTAAGCACCCACTTGCACCTCTCCTACCCAAGGAGTTTGTCCCAGCTCCTCAACCTGCCCTTCCTCTGGTACAAGGTAATATCTGGCACGATAATCCCATGAGTGAGCAAAGGAGGGGGTCTTCAGTGTCAGGGGCATAGGATCCCAGGGCCCCTCCTCCAAAGAACCCCCCACCCCCCGTCTATGTTCTTCTCTCTTTACAGCACCTGCAAACTCCCCACCCCCACCCAAGATCACTCACCAACAAGACTCCCGCCCACAAAAGCAAATGCCAGTGTGACAAACAGCCCAAAGAGCTGGTGCATGGCCTGTGACGTGGCACTGCGCTGACCCTCGGCTATGAGTGGAAACACATCCTCCAGGCTGTAAGGAAAGCAGATTGTGAGACCAAGAATAGGGGTTGGAAGGGCAAGGATGGCCAGGGGCTTGGACTGGTCACTGTACGGCACTCACGGCAGGGAATACCCAGCAACCAGAATGGCTTCCAGAGGGCCCTCATCTAAGCCTTTGGGCTTTGCAGGGCCACAGGGGGAACACCCCCACCTCTTGGCCACCATTCCACCACTTGACTGCAGCTCCAGCCCCACCATACACTTCTCTAGTCTCAATTTGAGGATCCCTTTTGATCTCCTCCTCCTCCTGTGAGCCCTGAATTCCCAAAATAGATCCCAAGGGTCATCGTCTCTTACTACCCTTTGGTAACACTCAGCACTCCTGAAATCATTGTTCAGTGGCCTTCTGCTGTGCTTGATCAGGAGGGCAGTCCCTGAGTTCATCTTGTTCTCTCCAGTTTCACTTGCTCACACAAAATGATGGATGTATGAACAGATGGTCAGACAGACAGACAGGTTGGTGGGTGGATGTATGGATGGATGAGTGGGTAGGTGAAAAGAGACAGCACAAAAAGGAGCATGACAGAAGTCATTCCAGAGCAATAATGACTGCCATGTGGGTTAGAGGAAAACTCACCCATCTCCATAAGCTTCGTAGGTAGTCAGTGCAGTGACAAGGACCCCTAGGAGGGCCCCCAGGATTCCTGGCATCCCATGGAGGTTATGGACACCACAGGTGTCTTGGACCTTGAATTTGGACTCAAGACTGGGCTGGAGGACAGGATGGAGAATCAGGTTCAGGTGCCTTTTCCCACCCCACCGCAGGCCTGTGGGGAGGTGGGAGGCAAGTGACTCTACATTCTGCTCAGAACAAAGAGGCAGAAGTACCGTGAAGAACTTGTACCCCAGCGTGGAGACTGTCCCAGCCAAAAAGCCAGCTGCCAGAGCTCCAAAGGGTGTCAACATCATTTCTCCTGATGTCCCCACCATGACCCCTCCAGCCAATGCTGCATTCTGGATGTGGACCTAAGGGTACAGGGAAGGCTCAGGCATCAGAGCCCCTTTCCAACCCTCGTGCCCACAGCAAACCCAACACCACTGGTCATAGTGACACCTACTGCTTCCAAAAGTCTCTCTGCCATCTAACCTCTGACCTTCCTGCTTTCATACTGTCTCCTGTTCCACTCCACATCCCCTGGGGCATATTCCCTGGAGGCTTCTGCACAGAGCTTCAGACCTCTCCTCTGCCAGGTTGTCCCCCTGCCTCCCCAAGGGTCCTCCGCATACCATGTTGAGGCGCCCTTCCCCACTGACAAGTGCTGACAGGGCAAAGGTGCTGAGCGTGCTGGCTGTGAGGGAGTAATAGGTGTTGAGGGCTGTCCGGTGCTGCGTGTCCCCCAGTGACGTGGGCGCGGAATTGAAGCTGGGCCAGAAGATCCACAGGAAGATGGTTCCTGAATGGTGGGCAGCCAGGAGTGAGAGGTTCAAGATGTGCGATGCAAAAAACCCCTCTACTCTCCCCAGGATTGGCTTCCCATCTGTAAAGTGGGTTGATAACAACACCACCTTGGGAAGTGAGGATTGAAAGAGGTGATGCCCACAGATCCTCAATCCACATCCTCGAAGGTGCTAACTGCTTAGCAATGGCAGTTACCGAAGGGCATTAGCACAAAGAGAGTACTCAGAGAACCACAGCATTAGGGTTTTCCTAAAGTATCAGAAATGGAAAGAGTAGCTGGGCATGTTGGCCCAGTGTAATCCTAGCACTCAGGAGGCAGAGGCAGGAGGATTGCCACAAGTTTGAGGCCAGTCTGGGCTACATAGTAAGATCTTGTCTCAAAAAAAAAAAAAAAAAAACATAAAGAAAGGAAAGAAGGAAGGAAGGAAAGAAAAGACAGAGAGAAAAAGGTAAAAGGCAAAGGTCACACACACTAGGCACTATAATAAGTATTGGTATATACCTGAAAACAATTTTTTATATCACCAACCACCTCTTAAAGAGGTCTGTCTGTTGTGTATCGTGCAGGCAGGGCCAGCTCTACATGCCTCCTGCCTGTGAGGGTCACAGGCCAATTCTACAGCTCATTGATTTTTTTTTTCTTTTGGTACTGGGGATTAAACTCACAACCTTGTGCTTGCCAGGCAGGCACTTAGGCCACGGAGCTAAGTCCCTGGCCCTCAACACAGGCCAATTCTAAAGGGACAAGAAGGCTGGGACGGAACAAGGAGAAGCCTGTAAGGTGAGCCAGCAATGCAGGAGGCTCAGGGACTGCCCCTTAGTCCTGAGTGGCCCATTGGGTGTGACCTCCTGCAACTCCACAGTCTGGCTAAATCTACCACACTCACACATTTATTCTCTATGGGAAGAGTTGGGAGAGAAAGGAGCAAGAGCTGTGTTCCTGCCTGGGTGACCTACACCCAATAAACCAGGCAGCAGAGGAGACCTCAGAAGTTTCCCAGGAACGTGTAGAAAGCTTGGGGCAGTCTTTGGGCTTCAAGCCAAGCCTCAGCTGTCTTTTCACAACAAACCCAGAGGTGGGTGAGAAATACAAAAGTGGTCTTTTTAATGCAAGAAGAGACACTGTAGCCCCAAGTCAGGACACTTTACAAAAAGTCACATGAACTCCCTACTGAGCAGGGGGAGTTGCTTAGGAAAAGCTGAAGGGCAAGGTCAAACCCTGCTTCTCCCTGGTTGACCAAGATCCCTCCTTCCCTACATAAGAGTACAGGGGCTGCTGGGGCCTTGGGAGAAGACGGCCCCAGGGCCGGCTGGAGTTGAACCAGACCCAGTCCGGCTGGAGTGTGCAGGAAGAATGAGTGAGCAGGAGGGGAGGGAGGACAGTGCCCAGGAGGAGGGTCTGGCTTCTGTGTAACAGTCCTGGGCCCCCCAGAATGTCTTAAACAGGAATGAGGTGGGTTGGGAATGAATCTGAGGCATGAGCACACGCAGAGCTGAATTCAAAGTACTGAGCATGATGAGTGCAGACTTCAGGGCTCTGGGAGAAGAATCCAAATGGGCAGAGTGTTCCCACCCAGAAACCCAAGGACTGTAGGCAGCACCCCAAGGGTCCCTGCCCAGATGGGAGGTGTCTAGAACCAGCACCCCATGTCACTCCCCCCCCTCAGGCCTCACCAATCATGGCAAAGAGGTCTGAATGGTAGATGGAGTTCAGGCGGTGCTTGCTCTTCTCCAGCTGGGGCCTGTAGAGGACCCAGGAGAGGACCAGCCCGAAGTAGGCACCGAATGTGTGGATGGTCATGGAGCCGCCAGCGTCTCTCACCTGGGGAGGTGCAGCTGAGGAGGAGGCAGCCCTGCCCCTGCCCACAGTTCACCCACCTCAGAGCCTCACCATGCCACCCACATGCCCACACCAAGCCCTGTGCAGATTCTTACCCCCAGGAGATGGAGGAGCACAAACTCATTGATGCCAAACAGCACCACCTCCAACAGGGCCATGAGCAGCAGCTGCACAGGCCCGGTCTTGCCCAGGACGGCGCCGAAGGAGACGAGCAGGGCTCCCGCGCAGAAGTCGGCGTTGATCATGCTGAGGTCAGCGTGCAGAGGAGGAGAGGGGTGGGAAGTGGCTCTGGGCTTCTGCCAGGCATGAAATGGGCGGCCTGGCACACTGGGAAGGGTGAGGGGGCAGGAGCCATGCTCTTCTTTAAGGTTGCATGGGCTAATCCAAGCCTTCTTGGGTGACAAAGTTCACAGTAGATGGAAGGATCAGGACCTGTGCAGAGAGCTGCTCTACACCCTGCAACTTCCCTCTATACTTTCTTAGTGCCCACGAGCTCTAGGATGACGGGGGCCCTAAAGGAGTGAGGCAGTGGGACCAAGTGTGGGGATCAAGGATGGGACAGGTCAGGCCACGAGTCTGGGCAGGGCACCCTCAAACTGTAGATGGGTCAACAATGGGTCAGGAGGCAGCCTGGAAGAAAAGGGCTTAGCAAGGACCTTCCAGCAGGGCCTCCTGGCAGACCCGGGGGACGGGTCAGGAAGGACTCTGGTGCTCACCTCTCCACGCTGACGTAGATGTGGCCGCCATGGAATGAGTAGAGGAAACCCTGTATCAGTGTGGACCACTGCAGGGCAAAAGCGGCTAGGAGGAAGGTGAAGCCCACACTGCTGAAACCATAGCGCTGCAGAAAGGCCATGAGGAAGCCGAAGCCCGCAAAGACCATGGTGTGCACATCCTGAAAGCCTGCAGGGTACAGGAGTACACGGGGGCACTGGTCTGCTCTCGCCACACTTAACCCATAAACCAGGCAGCCACCCTGTTGGTGCCCTGGCTCTCACCCGCCAGGGCCTCCCTGAGACGGAGCCAGGCCTGTAAAACTCCCAGGCATGGTGGGGCCTCCCAGCCCCAAGCTACCTGCATGGAGCTGATCAGCTTGGGGCAGTGGGAACCAGACTATACCGGCTGTCCCCATGTCAGGCAAGGGATGAGAACCTTCTGCCCTCACTTACTCTCTCTCTCTCTGCCCCTACATATTCATCCCATCCCTCAGTCTCTTCCAGCTGATCAGTCGCAAGTCCGACCTACACCCCGGCCTGCTGCAGTCAGGCCCCACCCCTCCATGCTCAAAACCCGCTTCCCCTTCAGCTTTCTTTTCAGTTTTTCCTTCCTGCTGGGAAGTCCTGCTGGATGTCTAACTCCCCATCTCATCCATCAGTGTCTGCACTCTTCCAGTTTGACAGTCAAAAGAAATAATTTAGGAAACAGCTTTAAATTGTTAATGGAGATTATTTGGGGGGGGATTGAAGGGAGGAATAGGGCTGCTGGGTGCCCAGCTTCAATGCAGATGACACCCCTGGAGCTGTGCGCATGGGCACGCTGGGAGAGAAGACTGACCTTTCTTTCTGTCTGTCTGTCTGTCTGTCTGTCTTCTTATATTTTTCTTTCTTCTTCTTCTTCTTCTTTTTTTTAGATTGGGGATTGAACCCAGTGCCTTTGCACTGAGCTACATCCCCAGCCCTTTTTATTTTTAGACAAGGCCTCTTTAAATCACTAATTTTCCTAGCCCAGGCTTGAATTTGGAATCTTCTTGCCTCATCTTCTAGAATGCTGGGGATATATATATATATATATATATATATATATATATATTCTATCACAGCTGGCTTAATTTTTTTCTTTCTATAGTTTGAGTATTTTAACTTGGCAGGTGAATCACTTCAATTTATAGTATGTTAATGGGGTTCCTGAGTGGGAAGATTTGGGCCCTTTTTTGCTTGCTTTCTAATCTGTACCACCCTGCATTAAAAAGTAAACCAAAGGCTGGGCATGGTGGCACATGCCTGTAACCCCCGCACTCAGGAGGCTGAGGCAGGAGGAGTGCTACCAGTTCAAGGCCAGCCTGGGCAACTCAGTGACTTAGCAATACCTTATCCTAAAATATAAAGAGGGATAAGGATGTAGCTCAGTGCAAAGGCCCTGGGTTCTATTCCCAGTACAGCCAAAGAAAGAAAGAGAGAGAGAGAAAGGGAAGCAGACACACTAAAAATATTGTGTGAAATACCTGCAGGTTACATGTATAAGGTATATATAAAACAATAGTACATTTCTTATTTAGATTTGAGTCCTCTTCCCCAACTATCTCATTTTGTATATGCAAATATTTCAAAATTCAAACACTTCTAGTCCCAAACATTTCAGATAAGAGATATTCAAGCTATACACAACTTTTGTTGTAAATTATCTCAAATCTCTTGTAAAAAGAGACAGATTATAAGGGGAAAAAGTCATGTTCACTTTTTGTTTAATCTGAAGAGGCACAAGCAGGCCAGAAAATTATTCATGAACTTTGGAATATAATCAATACCTTTAAGAGAAACTGTCTCATATGCTTTTTTTGGATGCTGTGTATAAGGGCAAAGAGAAAATTAGCTCATAAGCAGGGTGTTGTGTGTCTGCTGGAATTTGTGGTCTACAGCTTAACTGCCAACCCCAGTGCCAAAGGTTCACCAAATGAACCCAACTCTGCCACAGTTGTACAGCCCTGTTTGCACCCAATGTCTCACAGTCCAACAGAAAGGGGAGGCAATACTTAGAGCTGGGCCTGAAGTTTAAATTCTCTTAGACCTCACTGCCTGATTCTTACCTCTTTGCATGACAGTAAAGGTGATAATATGTGTGTCCTTACAGCCAAGGATAGCAAGACAACAAAGGGCACTGGGCCCATAACATGGCAAAACCATCGCTCAGAACTTGTCTTAAATGGTGATAATGACTATATCTCTGTATCCAGGTTTATTTAGAATCAAAACTCAGTCACTTGACCTTTCAGCAGGAGCCTAAACATTGAGCAACCTCCCAGGGCATGTTACACACACAGATCTCTTCAAGCTCTGCCTGCTGAGGGGCTGTTCCAGCTGGGGGTGTGGATGGCTAAAATGACCTGGGAGCACTCCCGGTGAGGTGAGGGTCCCTATGAGATGACCTAGAGCCTGCCCCCCAAACCCAAACCCATGCAGACTTCAGACTTCAGCTATTGCCCTCCCCACTCCTTCCCATACTGTTCCTCCCTGCCCCCCCCCCCGCCACCAAGTGACTGGACAGGACAAGATTATAGAACAAGGCAGCAGTTAAAGGCAGGCCATTAGTATCTAACAAACTGGATTGAAACCCTAGGTCCCCCCACCTTATTCTGACCTAGTGACTTTGGATCAGCCACTTGGCTTCTCTAAACCTCAGTTACCTCATCTGTAAAGTATAGGTATAAATATGAGAAACAGGAAGCCAGATATGGAGGTACATACCTGTAATCCCAGCATTCAGAAGGCTGAGGAAGGGTGATCATTGAGTGCTTGAGGTCAGCCTGTGTTACACAGTCCCAACCAGAACCACGTAATGCTGCTTTCTGAGCCCTTTGCTTGAAGAAATGAGTTGAGGTCCTGACCTCACATTGTAAACCAGAACTAAGTCTAAGTTGTTAAGGGTAAACTAAACTTGGAATTCTAGTATAAAGCCGAATTAAATCATTATCAAATCTCTAAGGGATGTTAAAAATTTCTAGACTTCAGCCAGGCATGGTGGCATGGGCCTGTAATTCTAGCCCTCAGGAACTCAGGAGGCTGAGGCAGGAGAACTGCTGTGCCTTTGAGGCCAGCCTGGACTACATAGTGAGTTCAAGACCAGTTTGAACTACATAGCGAGGTCCTGTCTCAAAAGAAGAAGAAGAAGAAGAAGAAGAAGAAGAAGAAGAAGAAGAAGAA
>PVJX010001271.1:0-100548 GCA_004027295.1 Dolichotis patagonum
ACAACAACAAGACTGCTGCACATAGTTCTGTGTAAAATGTTAAATCTGTTAAATTCTGATACCAGAAAGTCCCTGTTGTGTTGTAACTGGTTACCTGAGCTACACATTTCTCAGGTGGTGGTAAAGGTAGTTACTTTAGAAGGTTCTCTGTAGGCCCACTAAGATACAGTATCATCTCACAGCTTGTTTAAATGTACTTGGCTTGTGGTTTACTCTTCTGGAACAAGACTCCACATTCATCTGTATGCTTTCATGGTTTAGAGTTATCTTAACAGCTGATCCAGGGTACTAATTGTGGGTCTGGTGGTATGGCTTCCTCAGAGGCAAGACTTTATAGGATGTAACATTTAACTTTGCATAAGGAAGAAGAAATTTCTCATCTGTTCCTGTTAATATTTGAAGACCTAGACAGCTTGTAGGTATTGCATTCAAGCCTTTGAACTATTAGCAATGCAGTTTTCTAGAAAAATATAGGGACAGTATCAATATGCACGCAGTGGTAGCGGCATACATATAATTCCCATCTAACATGTGACAACAAGTGTACCATAGCTACACGTGGTGATTATACCGTGTGGTTACATTGTACCATGTTTCTCCTTCACATTGCCTTCTTCAGAGGTTTTCTAAGTATTGTAACTTGTATACATGTAGCAAAGGATTATCTAACCATATAAAACTGTTTCAAATTATAGAAAATACTGTGGTAAGTTTTACTCTGCAGTGTGTCTAATGCTGAATTGAGTTGCTTGAAAACCAGAGGAAACAGGGATACTTTTAGTGAGCTACAAATAATGGTTGATGATATAACAAGTATGCTGACTATGTGTGAACATATAGAAGAAATAGCAATTTTATGGAGAGAATTGTCAGTTAAAAGACAAAAATTCTTGAGATCACATTTCAGGAAACTAAAGATCTGGCTAGTCAGGATGCAGATCGAAGTCAGCCTGTGTTAATTGCTTACCTGTTCTAGGAAAAGCCCAGGTAAAACTTTTGATCTGCTTTCAAAACCAAACTTCACTAGTTATTATGGGTTTGGCTTTGGAAAATTACTTCACTTCTCTAACCACATGTACCTCACCTAGAAAAGGAGGAATAATATTTGTTTCATAGGATGAGCCTAAGGAGCAGGTGACAGAAATACTATAGTCTATTCAGCCTGAGGCATCATACTGTCTTAGAAAGCTCTGAATGAATTTTCCCTGATCCCACAGAGCTCACATTTAGCTCATTTCTTAATCCTTTCCTGACATGTAATTAACTGTGCCATTGTTTTTGCCTCCATACTCACTAACACATCCCTATTGTGGTACTTATCTCTTTGCACTGTGATGATGACTTGTTCCTGTTTCTTTCCTTGAGGGCCCTAAGGTCATTGATTGTGGGGGACCACATCTTATTAATTTGCACATAACATAGCGCTCACAAATAATTGCAGTGGTTGAGATGCTAGACTGGTGCTTTCCTCTGTTGGCTGACTCCAGACTCTTTGTATTAATATATCTGTATTATTGTGCCCTTTCATCCAATTCTGTACTTTTAGGTGCTTAGTAAAAGCACTATCGAAGTTCATTGGGAAATTTTTCTGACTTCACGTTTCTAGTAAGAACAACTATTTCATTTGTTTTGCTGAGAACCATGCACATGCCTTTCTCACCTCTGTCTTATACTTGAACTCTTTTATTGAACTCACATTTGTTTTCCTAATGGAAAGCTCGTTGAGGAGAGGCATTGCATCTAGTTCATTTCACTAACTGGTGTAACTTTTTCTTTGAAATGTTGATTTGTTGATTTTGGGGGGATGAAAGACATTCCAGTTGCTTGAAAGATTTATTTTATTTTATTTTTATTTTTAATTTTTATTTTTTTTTTATTTTTTGGAACCGGGGATCCAATTCACAACCTCACACCTGCCAGGCAGGCGCTTGTGCTGCTGAGCTAAATTCCCAGTCCTGAAAGATTTATTTTAAATTGAATTACACTGATTAGTATAGTTTAAATGGTACCATATTTTGTTTCATATAGTAATGTATGTATATAATCGTCCGTGAACATTTTGTGTATATATTTTGTGGGAAGATATGTTTTCAGTAGATATATTTTATGGGAGGTATGTTTCAAATACCAGTGAAACTTCTAATGCTAAAACATATCTGATTTAAGTACCATATAATAAATATATTCCAGTAATAGTAATATGCTGAATGCTTCTTATTGTACTATAGGGACCCTAGATGTTGGAAGCTTTATTTTAGAAAGGTCATCTTTGTGTCAGTACTGTAAAAATACATTAAGCAACAAAGTACTTATTGAAGAGGTCCTTGTTGGTAGGTTTGGCATATAGGACAGAAAGACAATGTTTTACTCAGTGTTACAGGATATGGTAGAAACTCATTGTTTCTTCATGGAGTTGATGACATGTTATTTTCTCATGTTTTTTTCCCCTATGGATGTATTTTTAATGGTAAAAATTGCTTTATTGTTCATACTTGTAGAAGAAGGGTATTTCTTATAAAAGTAGTTTCTACTTATTAAGAAATTAGAAATTAGATGAATCTCACTAGGCCGGAGGTAACTATTATTGAAATTATTCTGTATATTTCCCAACATATAGACATACACATACAGGTACACACATTACTATAGAAGCCGAATGTTCATTTGCTTTCCTTCTTGATTAACTTTATAATGTCTGTGATTTTAACTTTTTATCTCTTACTTTAAAAATCCTGAGAAATAGAATACAGTAGTGGTTATGAGACTGGATTTTATTGACTATGATGAGGAAAAGGTTAAGGGACAATCTTAGTAAGAAAGGATATTAGTAAGATTACATACTATGACTTGATGTCAGATAGCACCTTTATTTCATAACAGAGCAAGCTCATTCTAATGCCCTAAAGGTAGGAATATTATAGTCACAGTGTCAAACAGTCATTGAAGAAGTACCTCAGATAAGCAGTTCTGAGGAATCATCAAGGTTTATGCTTTCACCAAGTTTCCATGCCATAGGCAGGATGAGTGCACACAGTGTGTTTGTAATGACGCTACTTGCCACCCCATAGTGTGGGCATCCTCTTAACTGGGACCCAGGGACCACTATGGCTGTGTGAGCAGTTCATCTTCCACTCTCCTTTCTTTTTTCTCTAGCACTTGGTTTTTCACATGCCCTGTGAACCCCTTTGCTGCTTCTCCTTCCACTATGGCTTTTGGCACTCCTTCTCATCTTTGTCTTTACTTTTTTCCTCTACGTGTCCAGTTTCCATTGCTTACATTGTGGGGAAAAGTCAGTATGCATTTCAAGACCCAGTCACTATTTCCTATGGAGCAGCTGATGTAGTCAAAGGAATTTATTAATTTAGTTGTTTGTTTAGCTTATGCTTATTGTTGTATCTCTCTGGGATGCAAAGACAACCAGATTCTCCATCTCAGAGTTCTCAGTGCTGTGGCAGTTATTTTGGGTTTCAGCACTTTCAGGGAGTTTTCATTTGGCCCTGCCTCTTGGATTTGACCTTAGGTTCTGATGTGAGCCATGCTGAAAGCTGAGCAGTGTCTTACCCAGGGCAGATTTCTTTTCCTTTCTTCTTTTGAAGAGGGCTTTGGGGACCTGGTCAGTGAGTAGAGGAAAATTCTAAAAGAGTCAGACTTCAGTTCCATAGGTAGCCTGTTCATAGAGTAAATTGCAAATATTTGAAATGTCTCCTATTAGTATATAATCCAAACAATGGATTAGAATACTAAAAAGGAGTTTAAAACGGAAAATGACATCCCTATAGACGTACAGTAATTTTTATATACATATCCATAGCCAATAATGGAATGCCTGTGTCTTTCAAGGCAAAATTACAAGTAGCACAGAGAAGCACACACCAAAGTCCACTGTTCCTAGAATGTTAGACTTGGGTTATATTAGGTTCACTGTGGTGGGAGGTTTTGTGGTTGAGGAAATCAAGGACCTTCTAGTAAAAACACATTGTGAGGAATCAAATTTGTGGTATGTAGAAGTTTGTTTTTAAAATTCATGAACATTGAACAAAAAAAGCAGTACTGACATTTTAGATATCAAGTTGGTGGTATTGGCTGGTGTGCAGAGAATTTGATGAATGAGGGCAGTGAAGATCATGATGATCTTGGAAGATGGATAGTTCTTGGTGGCGCAGGGCGGGGAGGAAGCGCTCTAGATTCCCGTCTTCTAAAGGCCACTTTATAAGAACTTGCTCAAATTAAAATCTGTCTCTAACAAGGGAGATTTATCAGTTGATATCTTTTAAATAGTTTGCTTTAATTTCAGTACGTTCTGCTAAATGCAGATTGCCTAACTGTATTTTACAGAAGTGGTTCCACATTTCTGCAGTGCTCTGGCTCCCTGAGTCGAATGCATGTCTCTGGAGGAATTGGAGCTCTGCACAGGCTATGACCTTGGAAGGAAATGTGTGGTGCTGTCTTAAGCAGGGAAAGCTACTGTCCTTAGTGCAGAGCCTAAACTGAAAGTGAATCCTCTTGGGGCAGTTTCTGGTGTCCCTTAATCAAAGACCCTTCCACACAGCAGCAGTTCTCTGGTGTTACTGATCAATCATTCTGTAGGTAAATTCCTGTGAGCTCCGTACACATAGTAATAAAGGGATAATAACAATATTTTCCTATTGCTCTGTGTTTGATATTCATTAGATATAAAATTTTACGGTTGTCACAAAGTTTGTAATGATTTATGAGCAAGGACACATTATTGAGATGGAATTACTATTTAGTAAAATATAAATAATACTATTCTTTTTATTCACTAAAAATCTTTTGAAGCTGCACAAGTCAACAAAGTGGCTAACCTGGTAAATGTTTCTGTGCAGTTAGGTGATCTAGAAGTATACTGAAGTGTTCAGAGCAGTAACTCTGAAGACAGACTGGCTTAGTTTGAGTCCCTGTCTTTCCCTTATTGACCTTATGGCAGGGGGCCTATATTTAACCTCTTTTTGCTAATTTCTTCATCTGTAATATAATAATAGCTACATCAAGGGTTATCGTGACTATTGAATAAGATTGCTTAGGTTAGTGCCTGACATGGTAAAAACGTAGATGTTCCACTATTTTTCAAATTCCTCCATTATTTTTTATGCCAACAGATAACAAGCAATGTGAAGTAATGCCTGAGTACAATATAAGTGGAATCCAGATGTTGGCTTTGGTTATCTTTGCCTTTGAGGAAATCCAGTTGACTCTAGCTCTTTGTCCCTGTCCTGTGAGTGAGAATCTAATGTCTTCCCTGAAAAGTGTCTGAAATCTTGGGTTTACATTCTCAGAGTTATTTTGGACACAGGTTCTACTTCCCCTAGCTTTTGTTACCTCAATTTTTTTCTCTTGGCCTCAGGCTGACTTGAATAAGGAACTTTTCTTGAACAAACTTTTCCTTTTGGTATCTTCTCATTCCCTGGCTTCTCTTGATATCCCTGCAGGTGGTGAAAGGTTCTGTGGAAGACTTGGATATGGAGGGGAGAGGGGCTTGGATCAGTAATAAATAAGTTATATCACCTGTTGTACTAAAGCAAACCTGACTAATAGGATTGAAGGAAAATTAACACATGATAAAGAAATTCTGGATATGCGGTAGACGGCACAGCTTCAGGTGACTGGGCCATGTGGGATATGAGTTTATTCTCCTGTTGTGGATATCTCTGTGGGGAGATGTTTGAGATGGCACATTTGACAGTTATATCAAAGACTGAACAAATAGTTTGAATCTAAGATAAATTTCAATTTCTGTTCCATATCTTGTGAGTAAAATACTATGTGTCACATAAATTATGATATATTCAGGAAGTGTTTGTTGTTTTAAATAAATTGTACAGAGAAATATTTCTCTGTCTCTCTGTCTCTCTTTCTCCCTTTCTCTCCTCTTTCCTTCCTCCCTTTTCTTTTGCCCTGCTGTCTGCCAGGATTTAGGAATCATTTTGTTTTTCCAAACATTCAGTTTAATCATAATGACATTTCTTGTGTAGTGAGATTTGTATCACTTCCTTTCAATGGAGTTTCAGCTTGTTTAATTTAAATGTCTGAGAACTTGCGCTGAAACTTTCTGCAGTCAGAAAGAGATGTCCTAAAAGGACATGTTATGTAACAATTTAACATCAGATAAACTCTTTTCTCCTACACTTTTTTTCATTGAGAGGTGAAAGTTATATTTTTATCTAGTTTCTTAAATTCTGTGGTGAGAACTACTGACTCAGACTTTTTTTTTAATCAGAGTAAACCCTGTGAGAACATTTAAATTAATAGGCGTCTTCTGGTAGGAATGTGGGAATTCATGAGTATTCCTTCCTGAAATGTTAAGGAGGATCTATTTCTAGACAATTTAAGTAAATAATTTCACCATATTCAAGAGTGATTTGAGGAAGGCTGTTGGTAGCCACTGCAGCCCGAGTCTGTTCTCCGCTGTCCCTTGCCAGACTTTCTGCAGGAACCTCTGCTCGCTGTGAGTCACGATGCGCTGCTCTTGTGTGGAGGTGGCCCTGGCATTTATTTCATGTAGGAGTTTTAAAATTTTGATCATGTGGGGATGTTCATAAACACAGCAGTCTAGTTAGGAAAAAAGTTGAATATGTAAGAACAATGCTTAATCTTTTAAAAATAGATTTCGTATGACCTTGCTCTAAAGAACAGTGAGCTCTGCAAAAGTGGATTCCTTTTAATTTAACACTTTTACTGTGTAATTTTTATCATCAAGTTGGAGATGAGTACTTTTGGAAAAAGTATTTTCCTAGACTTATAAAAATCCAACTTTAAAAAGGAGCAAATATTTAAAATTAAGTATAGCAAGATATTAATAGAAAATAATTTTAAATGTTAGATATTCTTATTCTGAAAATAAGTCAGCAAATGGAATTACAGTGGTAAAATGATCTATTCTTTTCAGTGGCAGAATAACTGACTATATTGAACATCTGACTCCTGTATGTGTGATTCTCCGTGGAGAGACACTTCAACCTTTACCAATTTGACATGCTTTCTACTGTATGTAGACTTTTTGTTTTTGTTTGAACTGTTCCAGATGCTTCCATCCAGAACCACCTCTTTTATAGTAGTCATGGACTAGGAGCTGGATTTCATTAGCTTAGTGTTACATCACAGAGGTAGGCAAACGGAAAAAAAACTAGCAGCTGTCAGAACACTAATGCTAATCCTCAAAATGATATGGTGATGGAAGAAAGTCTAGGCCAAGAAAATGTTGTATTTGTCTTCTTCAGACTGAAACCATGGTGAGTATGACATGAGCAAACCTGTACCTGATTTGCACAAATTTAGGAAAAAATATTCACTCAAAGAATTTTGTGCCATGCCTATAATTTTTAATGACGACATATTAATTTTGTATATTTCTGTCCTCTGAGTGCAGCCCCTTAGACTGCTTGGCCATCTTGACTCTATCATCTATCTATTGAGAGAGAAGGAATGAATAAGAAATTAGAGAAAGGAATGTAAAGCAGAATGGTGAAAACTCATGCTTGCATTTGTCAAACTCCTTATTGTGTGCTTTTGCTTGCACAGTTGACTCCTTGGGAGAAGGGGCTTGTCTGTCTTCCTGCTGTGTCATTGACATCAAGCCTTATGCTCAACTTGTGCTAAGCATCCTGTTTAGTACATACTGGGTACTCAGTGCTTTAATGGGTGAAATGCATGGATGACGTGTATTGATCATGAACTAGATCACCTATAGCAACCTGGTTAAGGGAGTTAGGACTATTCTCATTTTGTAAGAGGAGAAACAAAGCCTAACATTAGTGAAATGATTGCCTAATAACCACATTTCCACAAATACTGTTACATGATTATGACATATTACTCACGGCTAGACTAACTACTATTCTGTTAGGATGTACATCTACATTGTACTCCCCTCCTAGAGGGTGAAGTTGCTTTATAAGGTCACTAGCCAGTAAAGTGGTTGAACTCACACCTCTCTGACCCTGAGTCCTTTCTTATTACTACACTAAATTATCTCCATAGAACCACACAGTTCTTGGTGGCACAGTGTCTTGTTCCCAGTTCATTTCTCCTACATACTCTCTTCTCCGTCTCCATCTTGTCGCTCTCTTGCCTTATATTAGCTTAATTCAGTATATGGAACAATGAATCAAAGGAGGAGGACTTGAAGGTATCTGGCTGAGGGAATTAACAGAATTTGAGTCAGTCTATCCATTTTTTCCTACTATGACTGAAAACAAGATATTCTTAATTCAATATTGAGCCCAAGACAGGCATGATTTGTATGGTGGTAATGTGGTAATGGGTGATAGTGGTTATTTGGGTTAACAGATTTCTAAACAGAATACAAATCTCCTGGATTTAGAGATGACAGAGTTTATTTGAAGGCTAAGAACAAGGTGGGAAAAACAAAAGACCAAGAAACATTTCCTATACTTTATTAGATATACTTTAACTTAGTATTCTACTTAATTGTATTTCCAGAGAAATATTACGTAGATGTAATGATATTTATTCATAAAATAGAGGGTATTCATGTGTATAAACTTACAAGTAGCATATTTGATGCATGTACACAAATTTGATTTATATTTCAGTCCTTGCTAATATAGCGATTCTGTTGTAGATTCTAAAGTAGCTGTACTGAACCTAAAACAAAGTGAAGCTTAAAGATTGTGAAGAATTGAGCAAGCAAATCTGATGCACAAATCATAAAGAAGTTTCTGTAGAATAATAAAATGAAAAGTAGGTAATAAAATAAAAATAAATGGATGTGTTAGACCAAGTCCTAATTCCCACAGCTATTTTTAGTCTTTGTTCTTTGAGTCAGATTTTCCCATTGCACTTAATTTTAGTGACTTAGTAAATGTTTTATTTTTCTTTATACCCAACTTTGATAAATATCTTCATTTTTTGGAATTTCCAAATTTGTAACCATTGTGGACATTTTTAAACCAAAATTAAAGACACTTTCTGATTGTACAACTTTCTCTATACATTGTGCTAGTAGATGACTCTGGAACTGTCTTTTTTCTACATAGACACTTACAGGCTGTTTCTTTAGTAGTTATCTATTGCCATCCTAGTCCTACAAGTCCTATAAGTCATCTTTTGCCACCCTAGTCACCAGACGTGGTGTAGGTTTTTTTTTTTTTTTTTTTTTGGTTTTGAGTTTTTAAAATCCAGCTGCATTTGAAATGTATCATGTGAATGTGATTTTTAAATAGCCATTTGCAAATGTTGTTTTCTCTGCCTAGAGTTGGAAGGCACTGTAGTTACTCACTTTAAAAAATTTTGGTTTGAACAATAAATTACAGAGATATTCATCCTTCTTTTTCTGTTCCTGGAGTATTCCTCATCATTCACAAAACCATTTTATGTGTATGAGATACCTTCCTTGGCAACAGTAGGTCCATTGTTGTGCTAACTGATGTTTCATCATTTTATAATCATAAACTTTCTGTGAAACATACCAGATTGTATAGTTATAAAAATGAGTTTGTTAGTCATTGTTATTTTCTCTAAACATAGCCTGGTCTAAGGCAAGTGATACACATACATACCAGAACACATGTAATACATAAGGGAGCAGAACTGAAAGCAGAAGAGAGGTGTCAATGCAAATCCTGATTCCACCAGCAAGAATTGTGTGGCTGTAGGGAGTCAATTTAGTTTACTCAAGAATGGGCTATGGTCAGAGTTTTATTTTCAGATCTCCCATCCACTGGTGGGGGAACTTAGAAAGGCTATTTGACTTTTCTAAGTTTCAGACTGTGAAGTATAGATAATTGTATCTTTTGGTTTATATAAAATTGGGGATAATGCTAAAGTTGGAAGAGTGTGGGCACAGAGAGAACATTAATGAGAGAAGTTAGAAATGTGGGTAGACAATAGAGTGTAATTTGGCCCAGAAAAACAATGACTATGTGGAGGATAATTTTTTTGCAGAGTTAAAGGCATTAAGAAAGTACGTGATGTTCTGTACTAGAGCTAGCAGAAAGAAGAGGGGATGACAGTTTACTCAGTTTAGTATTCTGGTGATCTGAATTTAAGTTTAAATATTTTTCTTGGTTCTTTTTTATAAAAAAGTTACATATACCTCCTTTATCTGAAAGTGAAGTCATTTGGGAGAAATGTTACACTTCATTTCTAGTTTTGCTACAAGTCATTTCTTTCAGTTAAGAAAATATCATAATTTTATTGCTAATAGCAATGTTCTCTTCAGTATTTTATTGTGCTGGGAAGCATAATAACATTTTAAGACTACGAAGTAGCCATTAATCATTTTATTTTACTTTATATAAAAAGAATTAACACAGTATTATGATCTTAGGGATACTTTAAAAATAGCTTAAATATTTTTATATAGAGTCAGAATAATAGAATGAAATCTGGAAATTATGATATTTTATAAATTAATAATTATTTAAACTTTAATAATGGATTTTCCCTACTTACTTGTAATCGAAAATGACGAGGTAGAAAATGAACTGGGAAAATCAAAGTTATGCAGAAAAGTTAATATGATTATAGCCCTAGTAGGAGATTGAATTACTTGTATCTGAACATGGACTGCTTTAGTATGTAGATTGGAGTATCACAGTGGCACCATTCAGAAGTGTAATTCCTATACTTTGACTTTATGTGAGCAGCAACCAAAGATTTGGAACTTAAAACACTGAGACATATACTTAGCAATGGATTTCTAAAAAATTTGAGATAAGGATGAAGTTTAGATTTTTAAATATGGGATGGGGGCCATTTATCCTGGAAATAGAAGGACAAAATATTGAAAAACAGATTTTTAAGCAAATCAATTAAAAAGCCAGAATGAAATGATTGTTGCCTTTATATACTGAACACACTTCTTTTCCCAAAGAATAGTTACTGTGATATTTCATATAATCCTGATAAATGATTTAAAATCATATTACATTTATTTAGAAAAACATTCTTGACCATTGCTCTTCTTAACAACATTGACTGGTTGGTCACTATAGCCAAAAAGAAATACCAGATTCTGTTCTTGCTTGGAGCCATTGAGACGAAAGCTGACTTCCCAGAGTTTTTCTGGAGCTTGTCTTCCATGTGAGTACCAGGCTGCAGTTGCCTTCGTTCTGCTTACTCATGGGGTTTGCATAGACCTTGTATGAGTACAGGCTGGCATGGTGGAGCTAGGCTGAGATTACCCCAGAGACTTAAGTCAGGGGCAAATCTTAGAGAAGAGTTTTCTTTGCCTGCTCATGACATAGATGCAAATATTCGCCTATTTCTAGTTCAATTTAGTAGCATATGTATGGAAGGCAAATTTTACTTTTCTTATTTCCTTACCTTTGAATAGAAAAAAGATCGAAATAAGGCAAACCACTTGTTAATGTAGTTCTATTGGGTATGCTTGTGTGTGTGTGTGTGTGTGTGTATATATATATATATATATATATATATATATATATATATATATTATATATATATATTATTCAGATAGGCATGCTTATAATTCCAGCATTTTGGGAAACTGAGGGAAGTTTGAGCCCAGTCTGGATAAATTAGTAATAGTGAATTCTTATCTCAAAATGAATAAAGGAGTGGAGACGTAGCTCATTGTGAAGGTACTGGGTTCAATACCTAGTACTCCCAAATTCATTTTTTGTGATAGTTTTTCCCATAACAAGTTAGTCTTTTTAAAGTTAGTTTATACTACATGCTGATACCATGTAGTAGCAAATATAAAAATAGGATCTCCAGGTGTTTGTGCTGGGACAGTAAAGAATGCATACCAAACAATATGACAGACATTTCTAACATGGGTAGAATTGAAGGATGAAAACTCAATTTTATATAAAGCTAGATAAATAAGATTTATAGGAAGACAAAAACTATTTTGGAAATCAGCCACTGTATAAATCTCACCCTAGATGAGGCTTTCTTTTCAATTTGTTAGGATCTAGGGGGTAAAGAACATCCTCAAGTGTTTGTTCCAGCCATTTTAAATTGGAATTGTGAGAAATGGTGTGTTATAGGGCTTCTTTCAGGTGGGCCAGGGATCCCTTAAAGGGCAGGTATATCTTATAAGGTCCTAATGCTGTGAAACCTGTCCCCAACACACTAGGAGGCTGTGTGTCAGAGTGGGGATGGAGAGAGTGCCAGGAGGGGTAAAATTTGAATTTGCTGCTTGTCAGCCACCATGACCTTGGGTTGTTTATTGTGTCAGTACCCTTATGGACGGTTAAAGAGATAACTTACTCTTTTGTGGGATTTGGTATTGTAGACAATGTGACAGGTATTAACTCACCCAATTCGCACCTAAAAACACTTTGAAGCTAATTTTTTCTCTATTTTCTATACTCAATTTTGATGGAAGTATCTTTATTTCCTGCTCTACACAGTAGTATTTTTATTGTGGTCTTGTATAGTTGGATCACTTTCTGTTAACATGATGCCCCATACATGGGTCTCATGTTGAGTACAGTCATCAAATTCCACCCCTTGCTTTATATAAGCTTTCTTCATAGACCTCATATGTTCTTTTTGATAAAAGGTTCACAATAAGACAGAAGTAACATTTCTCCATAAATACTTGTTCTTGAGTTTTTCTCGCTTTTGTTCTGATTAACTATAAATTTATTCATTATTGAAACATACATAGAGCCTGAAGTTTTATGTATTTTGTAGCAGAGGAATTTCAGCTTCTCTATTCTAAATATTAGAAATTGTATTAGAAATTGTATAACATATTATATTAATTTTTTATAAAAGAAATGATTTGATCATGAATCCCTTTTCTCCAAGAGTGCCTCTCTTCTGAGATGTAGTCCCCCTTATTTCAAATGATTTATAAGAACTCTATTTTGGTATTTATTATTCTTAGTAAGAATGATCATCTTACAGACTTTTTTTAAAAAAAGAGAATAAAACCATACCAAACAAAACACAGTAAAGCAAATCAGAACAGAACAATGCAAATGATACAGGACTTCAAAACAAGAGGATAGGAAATCAACAATGAGTAGCATAATGTCTCTCATTTTCTTCAAAATAGCTGTCCATACCATCACACACAGTAAAATCAAATAAAACAGAAAAAAAGCCCAATGAAAACAAAAAAAATCAAAGCATTACAAGAATTTAAAGTGAGATAACAGGAAATGAATAATGGCTACTGTAATGTCTCTTGTTTTCTTCCAAATAGCTGTCCAGGGGCTGGGGATTCAGCTCAGCAGCACAAGCACTTGCCTGGGGAGTGTGAGGTCATAAGTTTTATCTCTGGTACAAAAAAAACAAAAAAAAAAAAACCCAAAACAAAACAAAACAAAAAACCCAAAGCTGTTCATACCTTCACACATAATTAAATCAAACAATACAAAACAGAAAAAAAAAAACAAAAGAATGAAAGCATTACAAGACTTCGACAACATAATAAGAAATGAACAATGACTACCATAATGTTTCTTGTTTTCTTTAAAATAGCTGTTTGTTTTATCAAACAAAATAACTTTTAATATTCTACTCTTGTGCTGAATTTCTGGGATGTTGATTATTATATGTCTCAGTATAGATATTTTGGATATGGCTCGATGGAGTTCTAATATGCCTCAACTGTGTGCTAGATCCTTTTCTCATGTTTGAGAAGTTTCCTGCTATTATTTCTGTAAATAGTCTCTTTATGTCATTTGTGTTGACTCCTGCTTTTTTTCTGACATGTACCACTCTTAAATTATTTTTCTTTGTGTCTTCTTGCATCCATTGAATTGTTATTTCCTTTTTTTTTTGCTATTTTGAAGAGCTCTTTCCTTTCATAATCACTAGCTGTGATCCTGTCTTCAAGGTCAGAAGATCTATCTTCAGTCTCTTTCAAATGATTTTGTCAGATTGCAAGGTAGTTTTTAATTTCCTGGATATCTCTTTGAGTCTGTTTCATGCATTCTAGTTCATCTCTATATTGTTCATTCAAGGTTTCCCTTATTCTCCTATGCTCCTCTTTTTTTAAATCTATGTTTTCTTTAGATATTCTCTGTAACCCTTACGTTTGTAATTTCTTCTTTTACCTGAGATGTTGTGTCTGATGTTTTCTTTTACAACCTGATGAAATAATTTCTTTGTTTTAGTTGACATCATCCCAGAAATTTCAGGTGTGCGACTTCCACTTTCTTCCATGTCCTGTCTCCTGAACTTTTCTGTTGGCTGGAGGCCAGAGATTGCCTTTGCTCCTTTGTCTTGACATTTTCCTTGTCTTCTGGACAAGTGGGTTGTGAGGTCTCAGGTGCTTCCCACATTGGCTACTTGTCCACAGTGTAGGGGGATGGGTCAGGCCCCTGGGTTTCTCCTAACTCAGGTTCCCTAGGAGGCAGTGGAGTACAGGGCCCTCTGATGAAGACACTTGTGGCTACTTTCTCCAAGGCATGGCTGGCTGGTTCTTGTGCCTCTCACTGGCTACTTGTGGGAGAGGCCTGATGGTGGCCTGCATGCATGTGGGGGCCGGTGCCGGTTATCCACATGAGAGTCCTGATAGGTGGCCCGTATGCTCATGGAGGCTGGACTGACTGGGTGTGGTTCTTCATGGGTCTGGTGTGTGTGTATTTACTGAGATATTTGATGAAAGGTGCCTAATGCCGTACCTGGGACATAGAAGTTTATACTTGCTTCTGTTTATAGTAGGTAGAGCCATTTTCACGAGGCATTATATTTTCTTTATGGAGACATTAGAATTTCTGAGTTTGAATTGAACTGGTGCATTTTTTCCTCACAAATTTAGTCCTTTTTATGTGTTGGTCCATTTGCTTCTGATAGTATAGTTTCATCTCTCATAAACTTTCATTCATGTTTGGAAATATAGTTTAGGTACTTGAGTGCAGGAATCAATCTCAACATCTAGTGGTTAGAGTCTTTCCTTTGTGCTATGACTAAACTGAGTGTTGTTATACTAGGATTGAAATCTGTTGCTCGTTAGTTCCTCTCATCCCTTTACTGTCATCCTTTTGAGGGAAGAACCTGTAGCTTTCAGCTCCTTGTTTTGTATGTGGCTCCAGTGCCGCGTAAGGGATAGAATATCATAGCTGTTAAAGGCATGGGTTTTTGAGCCAGTAGCCTGGCTTACAACCTTGTCCCACCACATGCCACCCATGTGAAGTGCAACCAGTTATTTTACCTCTCTGTGCCCAGTTGCCTTGTCTACAAATGAGAATCACAACAATACACAGTATAGTCAAGGGCAGATTAGAGGAGAAGGAAGAGGCTTGGGCTTTACTTGTCCCTCAGTTTCTTTGCTTCTCTTTTGTATTTCCTGCTACCCAAATCCTGCTCAGTTCTAAAGCAGTGAGGAGGAAGGGGTGGTGTCCAGGTAGCAGTGGGCAGAGGATAGAGAGAGAGCATCAGTGGGAAATGGGTGTCCTGCACTTGCTTCTGCAGGTGCCTTTCGTGCATGAGGACGGTGCAGGAGGTGGGCTTGCTTGCAGTCACACCACCTTGTTTTACTTTGCATGCAGCTCTTTTCCTCTCAGATCAAACTTGAACATACTACTTTTTGTTCTCATGTTTTGAATTGAAGGTTTGTAAGGTTTATCATTAAAAGGAACAAAGATTTCTTCACACCACTGAAATAAGGTTTTCCCCTCATTTTGAACATTGTTCCCTTTCTTTGGAGGTGACATGCATCATGATTCTCATTTCCTGCCCTATAGTCAACCATTTTTTTTTGTCTGTTGTGCTGTGCTGAGGGTCCTCTGCCCAGAATGGTAGTTCTCTGCCAGCCTAGATCTGGGTCATTGGAATTGTGTTGGTTTTCCTCTGTATCTCCACTGCTGCCTCCAACTCTGTTGCCCTGGTTATCACCACTGCTTTTTTCCAGTGTTATTTTTACCACCCAAGTTACTCCTGCTAAACTACTAATATTTCACTGATACAGAAATTGATTTTTGGTTACTACAATTTACTGCCTCTTTGTGACCTATGGAGAAAAAAGAAATGCGTATTTTCTGTTCCCCTAATAAGAAACTTTGCAAGGTTCCTTTGGAATACAGGTTGACCATTTTTAGCCATATTCTCCATAAAAATACGGCTAGCTTTAGTTGTATTCTCCATAATAATATGGCAGATTTTGCTCTAACTCTAGCTGCATTCTCCATAACAATATGGCTGATTTTGCTCTAGTTCTAGCTGTAGTCTTCATAATAATATGGCTGATTTTTCTTTTTCTCATTCAAGGCACTGGATACAGTGCTTTCTTTATCAGGTTAATGAATTTACTCTAAAATAGGTATTTCAGACCAACTTTGACCTCTGTAGTTTCCAGATACTGAGATTGTCAGTGGAAAGACTAAAAACAACTAGTATTAAAGATGCTGTTAATATTAAAGTTTTAAGTGTGCAGAGCCTCATGTAGTTCTGATTAAAAATGTCTTTGTAACCGAGGGTCTAAGTTCATAGTAAGGGTGAGGAATACAGTGCTGCCTCTTTGGGGGACAAGAGCTGTGCAAGCTGCAGAGGGCATGTGTGTGCCTGTGTGTTATAGGACTGCTGCCTGAGGGCCCCTGAAAATTAGCAGCTCACCACTGAATGCACAACAGAGATAGGCAATTCCAAGTAAAGATTGTGCTCATCAGTGTAACTACTGATAATTTAAAGTCTTTAAATATTATTTGTAAGTATAACTTTACCAGTGCCTCAGAAAGGATTTCGAGGCAACATAAGGAAAACATGTATTACCCCATTAACATGAAAGTTAAAGGATGGAAGAACAATTTAATTTAAAATGACCCTCTGGGTTCTCTAACTACCAGGAAATGGTTGCTCAATAATTTTTCAGGAGATAAACTACATTACCTTTCATTTATAAATTAATTTAAAAACATGTGCATCTATAAAAGCTTAAGGAGTTTGAAGATGAAATCAGTGTTGTCTCTACTTTCAAAAATATTTGCTATCTTATGGGATAATAGCTGGGAAAATAGATACATTACAGTCAGGGCATAGTTATTATCACTATAGGTGTGAGCCAGGCACTGCAGAGCAAAAGAATGCATGTCTTTGTACAATCTAGCTTTCTATTTATGAGATTAATCATTTCAGTAAAGTTACATATATTTCAGTAGGCATATTCTCATTGAATAAAGTCTGTAACTTGAAGTGCTATTAGTATGTTTTTGAGTACATGATTTGAAAATATTTTGTGTTAAAAATGAGCTGAGGCCTGTACAGCCTTTGTAATGTATGCACTGATTGTTAGTTTACTGAGAATGAGGGAGATGTTTTATTGAGTTGAGCACAAGATTAGAGCCAATGAAAAACTCGTTAGCATTTCTGTCTTCTCTGAGTGTCTTTTAGTGTCATTATTTATAATTTTAATTTTCTACATGAAAGTATTTTAGGGCCAGGAATGTGGCTCAGCAGCATAAGTGCCTGCCTGACAAGTGCAAGGTCCCCAGTTCAATTCCCAGTACAAAAAAAAACAACCCAAAAAACCTCTTCCTCACCCCCGCCAAAACAAGGCGGGTGTGGTGACTCACACCTGCAATCCCAGCACTCCAGAGGCTGAGATAGGAGGATCCCTATGAGTTCAGTACCAGCCTGGGCTACAAAATGAGCTCAAGGCCAGCCTGAACTGCACAGAGACACTGTCTCAAAAAGACAAGAAAAGATAAAAAAGTAATTTAAACATATTGTACACTCATGAGCTGAGATTTCTTCATAGAACAGGGATGATGATACCCTTTTTGTACCCGCTGAATCATAAGAGAAAAGGATAGTGAGGTTTTCATACAAATAAAAGTCATTTTTTTTCTAATGTCCAGTATATGTAAGATTTACCTCAATGTTGTCTAGAAGTCTAATGTGCTAGTTATTGAATGACAGACTCAGACTATCTCACTTAATAGTGAAAGAGAGATACAGAAAAGAAAGGAGAAAATGTGGTGAGAAAAACCAAATAGAACCCCCCTCTACAAGGGAGAAACTTGATTTGTTAATACTTTTCTCTTCTACCACTTCTAGCTTACCCAGCTTTGTAGAACTTCTAGGTTACCAGTTCTAGAAAGGATTATGTTAGTCTTTTGGAAAAGGTAAAGGAGGGATTATACTGACAAAATTGCAATTATATCAAAAGGGTAAAATTAAACATAACAAAACAGAACAAAGCGGGCCACAAGAAAGCAATGTAAGAGACATAAATTTCAAAGCAAGACAATCGGGGATATTCACTCTATCATGTTGACTCTTGTTTTCTTCCAAATAGTTGTCCATATTGTCGCATACAGGGAATTCACATGAAACAACATAGTATGGAACTGATCCGAACAGGATGAGGAAGGCGTTTCAGGTCTTCAAGACCAGACAATAGGGAAGCCAAGAATGGCTGTCATAGTGTCTCTCATTCTCTTCATAACAGCTGTCCATACCTTCATGCGTGTTGAACTTAAACAAAACAAAACAAAACAAAACAAAACAAGCTAAAATCACTTTGAACAAAGAATGATAGTAATGCTGGATTTCACATCATGACATTATGGAATCAGCACTGGGTACTGTAGTGTCTCTTTTTCTTCAAAGTAGTTCATTTCAACATGCTTTATATAGCTCGTTCTCATAAACTGTTTATAAGCTCTACACATGCATGAGTCTCTACATGTATATCTATCCTTTCTGTATTAGAGGGAAAAACAAAACAAAGCAAGACAAAACAAAACAATTTTTGTTCCTAAATTCCTAGAAAAAGCATGAAGCAAAAAGTCATATTAAACCACAATACAAGGTTATCTACAATGGTTACCATGATGTCTCAGCAGTATATAACAACATTAATAAAAAAAAAGCATTGGGATATTATAAGACTTCAAAAGCAGGCAATAATCAAACCAGAGTGGGTATCTTAGTGAATCTTGTCATCTTCAGTGTAGTTGCCTATACTCTTAGATTTGATGCTATCAATCATAACAGATTTGAATAAAATCAGTCAATACAAGATAGCACTCTAACAAACCAGATTCAAATAAGATCACTCATAATAAGAAAGAATAAGTTATACAGGAGTTCAGATTAAGTTGATAGGAAATTAAGGATGATTACCATATTATGTCCTCTTATTTTTGGGATAGCTGACCTTGTCCTCAAGTCCAGTGTAAGTAGACAAACTGGAACAGCATGTAATCCATCCAAGCAGAGTGATGAGAATAATGTAGATTTTAAATCTTGTCCCATTAACAATATCTTCTGCCTCCCTTTTTTAGACAATTCCTCCCCTTTCACTCCCATAGGGTACACTGCTTGTTTTGGGTCCCACTGCCTCCCAACATAGAGCATCTCAATGGACCCTATCTCCAGATCTACTCTGCCTGTGTTTCTCTCTGTTAATATTTCAAGGCCCTCTATACTAGAGATTATATCCAATCTTCTCTGCCTCATTTCTGCTATTCTATTTTTCCGCCATTGGTAGTCTATTTTTCTCTTCCACTCCACTGTCTGCCCCATTCAGTGAGGCCTCTCTGCCACTGTTGCTGAAATGCTTGTATTCTTTTTCTCTTTTTCTAAAATGTCCTTCAGTATTTTTTGTAGGGTTGGATTGGTGGTCACAAATTCTCCCAGTTCCTCTTTGTCATGGAATCACCTTGCTTCTCCATTAATTTCTAGAGAGAGTTTTGCAGGATACATTAATCTAGGCTGGAGGTTGTTCTCCTTCAGGGCTTGAATTACTTCACTCCAAGCTCTTCTTGACTTGATGGTCTGTGTTGAGAAGTCTGCCATGATTTTAATGGGTTTTCCTTTATAGGTGATCTGTTTCTTTTCTCTTTTAATATTTTGTTAAAAGAGATATATGGCACTATCTTACAAATTGTTGCCTAGATGGGGATGTTCGTTGTATTATTTAAACTTTTATTTTAGTTTAAAATTTTCTTAAGATGAACTGAAAAAAGGAAAGAAATAGAAAAGCAAAGCTAAAGACCTGGAGTGACTGGCAGGCCCAGCTGTTTAGGGTACGTACACCTGCACACAGATGAACACTGGGCGCTGAGTGCAGCGTGAGCCCACAGCTTTGAGCCGCATTCTGGAGCACCTGGCGATCTGGTTCATGGACAAGCTTAAAGTAGAGGCTGTTTTACTAAGTTGTGGTCCGTAACGTTGCAGGTATTCAAAAACTGCTGACTGAAAACATGTATTAAAAGGGGTAACCAAGTTTGACAATTACTTGGAAAAGGGATAACATACCGATAAGTTTTCAAAACCAGGAAATATTTGAATTTAGTAGCATCAAACTCATTAAGGGAAAAAAGTAAGCTGGTTCCAGAAGTAAGGGAAAGGCTATTTTTAAATCTTCTCTCCTGAACATGCAATAATGACTATTACTTATTGTTTTTACTTTCAGTAATGCTGTTTGCTTTTCTGGATTAACGATCAAAGCATGTTAGTGGAAGCCTGCTGCAGTATTTCCCACACATGGGGAAAATTTGAGTTTGGTGAGAAATCTTCAGAGAGTGGCATTTGCAATTGTGCTTTTGTTCCTTGGTGAGCTATGAGTTGGGGCACTTAATTATGTGAAAAATATTGCAAGAGAGCAGTTGCATAATCCTCCAGAGAGTAATTATTGTCTATCTTGGCAGAATGCAAGGCTTTTAATCTGTAAATAAGCAATTCTATGTGGAAGTGCAACATGCAGAGTGATTCTATAAGTTGTAAAGGTCTCTTATGAATTTTTAAAGATGAAAGCAGTCTCTGCATGTACGGATTGACTGCTGCCTTTGTGTTTCAAAGGGTTATGATGCTTCCCTTGTGGTTTTAACCCCTCCTGAAATATTTAAGCCTCTGAGAATAATTCCTGTAAAGGGCAAAACTGTGTCTAAGTTAAGCCTATGAAGGTTTCAAAAGTGGAGGAAGTAAAATGTACTTTCTGTAAGCTACAAATAAAAACCAAAATAAAGTTTTTTTGACAGTGCTTTAACAAAGGCAAAGATACAGTAGTTCATTAAGATGTTCACTTATTGAGCTTAATTTTTTAATTTCAATAACTATTTTGGCATGTTTGCTACATGATAAACCTTAGCTATTTGACATTTATATATACACACATTTTTTCCCCAAAAATATACCATTGAAGCTAATATTTCTAGAAACAATTAGTTCAGTTTTAGGATACGTGTGTATTTTGCTTAGGTGGATCTGAGTCTTTTAGATATTGAATGTAAATTCTAACTTTCGGTTTTCAATTTGTTAGTACCACCTACCTCTCCTTCTTCTCCTCTTGTTAGTGTGGATGAGTTGACCATGCTGCTCTCTAAGGTCGGCCTTTGTACTTGAACATCTGATCCTCTCCCTTTTACCTAGTTAAGGACTTCATTTTGGTGACTGTGCTTCTCTTCTGCATGTGACTCTTCTGTGGGACTAACTTTCCTCTCTATGTAGTTATTCCCATCAAAGTAGAAACATGTAATATTTTCCATTGTTTGGCAGGGGGAACCTTTCTTGACTTCTGTTTCTCTGTTTCCCATTGCAGCCAAACTCAAGAGTCTCTCCTATCTTCATTTCCTTCCCATTGTCGCTGGACCTATTCCAAACAGCCTTTTACTCCAGTCCCCTCCACAGAACCTGTTTCTATCAAGGTATCCATGACCTTCACTTTGACAAATCTCATGAGCAGCATTTGATCTAAATCTTACTTGACATATGACAGTTTGTCACTCCCTCTACTTAGAAACTTGGCTTCAAGGAAAACAATTCAGTTTTACTTCTTCCTCACTGTTATTTTTTCCAAGACTCTGTTGCAGGATCTTCCTGTTTTCCTCCTCTCCTAAGATTTCCTGGTGCCGGGTCTTCTCCTCTCTTTTTCTCTTTCCCAGAGTCATCTCAGATGTTTGAATACTTGTGAGACTCTCACTGTTTTGTTTGAAGTCCACATCTATCACTTGTACTCCAGGATTTTGTAACTAGTTGCTTGTTCCCTATCCCACTGGTTGACTAATGGGTATCTCAGATTTAATACAATCACACTGTAACACCTGGTCAGACCACAGTTGCTGTTCACCTGAATGACTGCAATAGCCTCCTGCTTTTTATGCCTCATTCTTGCCTTGAGTATTCAACACAGAGGCCTGAGAAAACTCTTTAAAAACATTAGATTATGTCCGTTGTCTGACCAAAGCCTCCAGTGACTTTCCACATTGCTCTGAGTAAAAGCTGTCTAACCAAGTACTCATCATCCAACCTCATTACTTTGGGGGTTACCTCCGTCTTTCCCTGTCCTTCCTTCTGCCCTGGCTTTTTTTTCAGACATACTCAGATGCTACAGGGACTGGGTATAGGGTGCTTTTTTGACTGAGAGGCTCTGTTCTGTAGTCTTGAATGGCTTGCTCTCATAGGACCTCAAATTTGTGCTCCACCATCTTACTCTGTGCTTTTCTAACCAGCCTGTTTAAGCTCCTCCCACCTTAGTATTATGAGTTCTTCTGATCTTTTCTCTTAGCTTTATTTTTTGCTATTTCAGTTATTGTCTTATAAGCATACAAAGTTTTACTTTTTCTGTTTGTTGTACTTGTTCTTGACTGTCTTGGTATTTGAATGTAAGTTTCATAAAGGCTGAAATTGCCTCTGCCTCTTCACAGCACCATCACCTATCCTGACAGAGTGGGTGGTTGGTACTGCTGAAGAGTAATTGAACAGAGACCTGACAAGTGAATTGATTCTTCCTGACCATGTTTTATGGTAGACAGTGTAACTGGAGAGAAGTAGCACTCAAAATAATTCTCGATGTACTAACAGCTATTTTTTGTTTCTCAGTTTCTCTGTTTGAAGAATATACGGACATTTCTCACAGCCTGTTGTGAGACATTTGGAATGAAGAAAAGTGAACTCTTTGAGGCCTTTGACCTGTTTGATGTTCGCGACTTTGGGAAGGTAATTGCATTTTATTTTTTTATATTATTTTCATTAGCACATGTTTGACTAAATTGTTTTAAGTTCTAAAGGAAGGGTATATGACTTAAGTGGTCTATGTATCTATATTATATAATTCTATTTTATCTGTTGGTGGCTTAGCAGGCCAAAAACTATGTTCAGAAAACAGTAAAAACAAGCAGCAACAATTTCACAAATGAGTTTAAAATTACTTTCTAATTTAAATCAGTATAAGATAATCTATCCAGAGGTAATTTTTTTCTGCTGGTTTCATTTAAGGGTCAAATTACTCTTGTTCATCCTTTAGATAGTTTATCTACACTCAAGTGTGAGGATCAATAGTCTTCTATACCAGTTTTCTGTATTTGGAAGGTGTCTACTATTTGGAAATTAAGGCTTTTCTGTTGGGACCTTACTTGGGAAGGTGACTTTGAGAAGACATAAATCGCTCCCTCCTACCTTCCCTCTCTCCCTTTGTGCTGAGGATTGAAGCCAGAACCTTGTACTAGTACCACTCAGCTATATCACTAGCTACAGATTTCAGTAATTCCTGTTACTTGGTTTTCATCAAATATTTGTTAGACTTAGTGGTATTTTTCACATAGAAATTATTTTAATATGTGCCATTATTACTTGTGTATACTAAATGCATGTATGTGTTAAGATACTGGTGAAATAAACATTCTTTCAAGTTACATTTATTATGAAGTGATTTGGTATAATGTTAACACTTTGCAAGTAAGTAACTATAAAAGAGTCAGGTAGCCAAGGAGACATTATTTTAGTCCTTGCTCATATAATTGCATTATGCAATTTAGAACATAAGGGTTAAAGTAAATGACATATTGAGAAATTTACCCTTATGCTATAATTTAGGTGCTGGTATCTTGCCAAAAGGCTGAGAATGATACTTTGATTTCCAAGATGTAATATTTTGATTATAAAATAAAAACCAAGCTATGAATTGATTTGCTTGACAATGGAAATAAATGGCACAAACTTTGAAAAGAAACATAAAGTATTTGATGCTGAAAAACATCAAAGATGGAGAAACTGTTCTGTGGGGAGATTGAAGGTCTGGATTCTCTATCTGGTCTTGACTCAGAATCATTTTGTGACTGTCTTGAGGTCCCAAATAAAAATGATTAAGGATAAAATATAAAAGGAAGCACAAGGAACTGAAAGCCAGGCCCTTAGAAGGGAAATGGAAGCACATTTGTTTATGGCCATAAAATTCAGCCATGTAGATAGAGAGATCAAATAGAAGCCCAAGTAAGGTAGAGTCTTCTGTTATGTAAGCTTTTGGCCTTTAAAAGTATCAGAGATATTTCTGTTTGTAGTGTTCTTTGATCCTTTCTCTAAGTCCACTAAAAAAACAAAACAAAAACAAAACAAAACAAACTCTTCTTTGATTTTTAACCTGTTCTGGGGGAATGAAAAATGAAAATGATTTGGGGAAATGAAAAAAGACTTGACTTTGTAAAGCTTATTAAGGAGCTCTTCATTTTTCTTTCAAGTTTGAAAGAAATAGTGCCTATAAAGATTGGGAAATTATTCATACAAATAACGAACCTAGAATTCATGTATATTCAGCATCTCCTTGCCCAGGAGTATATCGTAAGAACAGTACCTGTTACTTTTACAGCAGTTTTCTGGTGTTTCCACAGTGATTAGTACTACTGATTTCATTTGATACTTACAGTAATATTGTGACGATATCAAACATGTGTTCCCATTGCTCCAAGAAAGAAACTGAGATTCCAGGAGGTTAGATGGTGACTTAAAGACTCCTTGCTTGGAGAGAGAAACAGCATCTGGAGTTTGGGTATTCTGACTCCTCTTGTGTGCTGTCTGTATTTTGGATCTCATTGCTTGGTGGGTGGTCAGGGAAAAGGTTGAACTTCCAGGAGAATTCAGGAATTTGCAAAATTTATGAACACAAATGATCTGTTACTTTGGATTTAATTATAATTTATTTGTAGAAGGAAAAGAAATATTCAGGATACTGTATAAGTTGGTAGCATAATTGTGGTTACAGTGAATAAGTCTAAATGAAACTTTCACAGGTTTTTGCCTATGCACATGCCATCAATTCTTACCTATGTCTTCCTAGCCTTTTCCTTCTGTGATATATTCTGCTTCTTAATCTTTGTCTAAGCTCTGCTTATCGTTTGGGTTTAGGAAATCTGTTTTGAATCATAGGCCTACATGAATTTCTTGCCTTTGGAAATTTAGAAAATTCTGGAAAAAATATTAATTATCACAAATGAATGATAATTTTTCTTTTATGAAACAGCGAAGAGCACTCTAAAAGCATTTGTGATAATTCTGACTTTCAAAATTTCTGTGGTTTTTAGAATTGAGCTTTTCCTTTAGTGCTAATTCGCGTCATACTCAAACATCATCATCAGAAATTAGAATATATAGATTTTTTAGGTACACAGAGATGAGAAAGGAGCTTAGTAACTTGAATTTATTTAGGAGTCATGAGATGCCTTGAGATTATAAATGATTCAGTTGTTCATGGTTGAAGAACACCAAGTAAAAGGTGGAATCCATAACTGGTACTATGGAGCCTTATCCTTACTTCCTTGTGGAGGAGGTGTGACTGCCATTTTATGCATCTTACTGTTGCTCTCTGATTTGGGATTATACTTACGTAAATCATTTACTTTCTTTTTAAAAAGATGAGTCATTTTTTGGCTTCCTGGCGGTAACAATGAGTAAATTTTAACTTCTTTGCTTAAGAAATGCAATTAAAAAAAGTGTTTCCCCCTCCACCAAATAATCTAAGTAATATTAAAAATGACTGGTTAAATTACTTTTTGACCTTACAATAGTAACTGTAAATTTGGTCACTTTCCTGCTGTCTGCAAAGAATTTTTTTCCTCTTTGATCGTCATTTTTTGATGAGCTTTCTTTCAGTTTGGAAATGTTTCTCCTGGGCCATCTGTTGGAATATTCACAGTGCAGAAGCATGTAGGATTTCCTTTAATGGGATCATTTCTAGCAGGTCATAGAAGTTAGGCTGCTGCTGCTGTCTAGATAAGTATCTGCAGTCAGCTCTTTGCCCTGCTTCCAGTTTCCCAAAGACTTCATGGAAGTCTTCCAAGAATTATAAAGTACCTTGCTAGTGTAAAGTGATATGCTTTCTTGAAGCAAAGGGAATCACACCTTGCCAAAAATAGTCAAAAACAGTCTCAGAAGATTTAAATGGTAATATGTCAATTTTAAAGTTTTAAGCAGGAAAGGCACTGCTTAAAATTCAGAGTATCAGTTTAGGGATGGGTCAGAGAATTGGGTAAGAATATTGAGAGACACTGCACAATGTTTTGGTTAACATTGTTCCTGATTTCTCAGATTGAATTCTGGTGTGTTCCTTACTCGTCTGTGATTTGGGGCAGGTAATTTAACCTCACTGAGCCTGTTTCATTATCTATAAATTGAAGTCAGGTGAATATTAATTAATATATGTAGAGTTCTTAAGTATGAGTACCTGGGTCCAATATTAGGACTCAATAAATATTAGCTACTTATATTCAGTTATCATTACTATTGTTTTTTTAGTGGGTTTGCAATTCATTGGTAAGCACAAAGGTTGAATTTGAATTAAAGTCAAGAACTAATAATATTGGAGGTGTGAGATTCAGACAAAATGTTCTTTAGGTAATTTTTTTTTTATTTTAAAGAGAATAAAACTGAACAAAGCAAAAGAATAGAGCTAATAAAAACAGAACCATGAAAATCATACAGAATTTCAAATCAAGATAGTAAGAAATAAACAATGACTAACATAATATCTCTTGTTTTCTTCAAAATAGCTGTCCATACCATTGAACCTAATAAAATCAAACAAAGCAAGATAGAATAAAACCAAACCTAACAAAACAATAAAAAGGAATACAGGAATTCAAAACAAGATAATAGGAAATTAATAGTGGTTACTACCTTTCCTTTTAGACGTTTCCTCCATTATCTCTTTCACAATATCTATTGTACATTTTGGATCCCACTAACTTCTTCAGTTTTTTATGCTAGGAAGATTACATAATGTTCACCCTTATGAATCCAAACCATTTCACCCATGAGTATGATCTCCAATTGTGTCCATTTGCCTGCAAGTGAGATTATCTTTCTTTATAGCTGAATAGCTTTCCATTGTATGAAAATTCTATATCTGTCTTATCTATTCTGCAGTTGATGGGCAAGTTACTTTTTTCTGGTTTCCTTTCACATGGAATAACTATTTTCTGTCCCTTGACTTTGGGTCTATGAATTTCCTTATAAGTTAAACATGTTTCTTGTGTACAGCATATTGTTGAATCTTATTTCTTGATCCAGTCTCCTTGTGTTTCTTTTTATTGATGAATTGAAGCCATTTACATTAATGGTTACAACTGGCATGCATTGACTTGTCTTTGCCGTGCTAGCCTTCTGCTGTTGGCCCTCCACTTTTCCCTTCCGTTCAGTTGCCTGCACTGTTTTGCAGCCCTCCTCTGCTCCTGTTCCTGGAACTGTGGTCATCTTTATCTCTCTCTAGAATATCCTTCAACACACTCTGTAGGGTTAGTTTGGTGGTCATGAATTCTTTCAGTTGTTCTTTATCATGGAAGTATCTTAATTTCTCCAACAATTTTGAATGATAGTTTTCTAGTGTATATCAATCTTGGTTGGAAGTTGTTTTTCAGAATTTGCAACACTTCATTCCAAGCTCTTCTTGACTTGATGGTTTGTGTTAAGAAGTCTGCCATGATTCTGATGGGCTTTCCTTTATAGGTGATCTGCTTCTTTTCTCTAACAACCTTTTATATTCTGTTCTTGTGCTGAATTTCTGATTATTATATGTCTAGGCATACATTTATTTTGTTTATGACTAGTTGGAATTCTTTATGCCTCACTTATCTGTATGCCAGGTCCTTTTCCCATATTTGGGAAGTTTTATGGTATTCTATAAATAGTCTTTTTAAGTGTGTTGACCTCTGCTTTTTTGCTAACACCTATCACTCTTAAATTATTTTTCTTTGCATCATCTTGCAGCCATTAAATCATTATTTCCTGGTTCCTTATTATTTAAAGAGGTCTATCCTTTCACAATCACTAGCTGCAATCTTGTCTTCAAGGTTTGAAAGTCTATCTTTAGTCTCTTTCAAGCAGTTTTGCCAACTTTCAATGGAGTTTTTAATTTCCTGGATATCTCTTTGAAGCTCTTTTATGCATTATAATTCCTTCCTGTATTTTTCATCCAAGGTTTCCATCATTTTCCTATGCTCCTCTTTTTTTAAATCTATGTCTTCTTTAGATATTTTCAGCAATTCTTTCATTATGTTTGTGATTTCTTCTTTTACCTGAGATATTATTTCTGATTTGATTACTTTTACAGTCTTATGAAGTTGTTTCTTTACTTTAGCTGCTATCCTTCCAGAGAGTTCAGTGTGTGGCTTTCATTTTAATACATGTCTATATCTCCCAGGCTTGTTCTGTGTGAGCTGGAGGTCTGAGATTTTACTCCTTTGTCTTTACATTTTCCTGAGTTCGTTCTGACAAACCAGTTGTGGGATCCCAAGCACTTCCCATGTTGGCTGCCCCTCTGTGGTATAGGGGAATGGGCCAATCCTCTGGGTTTCTGTGACCCTAGGTTCCTGGGGAGGCATTGGGGAATGGAGTGGGCTTCTTCAATCTTGCATGGCTCCACTGAGCCTCCTCTGATTGCCATGGGTGTGTGATGGTGGGGATGCTTCTGCTCTTGTCCTGTGTGGCTATACCAGGACTCCCCCAGTGGTAGTAGGTACACGAGGGCATGTTTGTCTGATTCTCCTGACCTGTGCTGGCTGCCCACAGGAAGCAACCATCTTCAATAGTTTCCTGCAGGTATATAGGGTGAGTCTGACTGTTTTTCCCTGCTCTTGCTGTCTGCCCACAGGAGGCAAGTTCCCTGAGGTGATGGGCATGCAATAGAATTTTCTGTCCTTGATCTATTCTATTCCATAAAGTCATCTTTTCTCTATCCTTCTGTGGCTTTGCATATCTTTTGAGAAAACACCCTTTTCTCTTCTCGGTCATGCTATTGGCATAGTTTGATCAATTAGGGCCTCGCACACCTTTTGCCATAGTGTGATGGGTATGGAGCTGGGGTGAGTTGCGCAGTTGGAAACAGAATAACGTGTTGAGCCATATGAGGATCAGTTTTGATTCACTTTCTTCTACTTTGTGAGTGTGTAGATGTGGGTCTGTGAGGCATGGAGGAACGTGTTACAATCTTAGTAGCATATACAGCTTCAAAATGGACCTAGCTCAGAGAGATTAGAATGGAAGAAGAGCCTAGTGATATCATATGAGGCTGGAATCACACTATTCCCAAAGCTAAATACATATACATCTGTGGATTTTTTCCATGACATGAGCCAATGCATTCTTTTTAATTCTTTGAGTCATATTTGGTTATGTCAACCAAGAATGAGGGAATTCTAAGGAAATCTCTCTTTCATTGGTCAGATGATCATAGATATGTAGAGATACTTTTTCTTTTATTCTAATTCCATGCAACTTGGAAACTATTTGTTAGATTTTAGTTTGCTGTCATTTAATGAAAAGGAGATATGAAGACAGGATTTTAGAACTTGTTTATTTTGCAGTATCTAATCACTTCAAAGTACAATCCCATCTTTATGGTAAATGTTTTCTTTTTCTTAATGTTGATTCAGGGAATGTTGTAAGTCTTTAGGCTTGAATGATTCTCAGTCCTCTGGCATCCTTTAAGTGTCTGTCTCAGCTTTATAAAGATGAAGAAAATAAGCTATTGTGCCTTGTCAGACTGAGTACTTGCCTCCTCCTGAGTCTCTTACCTGTCTGAGAATGATTTGAAAGTGACTAAAGCCACAAGATAAAAAGGGATTATAAGGCCCTCTAAGTCTTTCATCTGAAATTGAGGAAGGCCAAGAGACAATCATTGCTTTGGACAAGGTATTCTTCTAAGAAGTTAGAAAACCCTGTGGGATTGTGTGACCTCAGAGTTGTCCTCTTACTAGTACAGGTAGAACAGTGAGGCTAATAAATCACTTTCCTCTACCCACTTGAGTTTGAGCAGCCCCCTAGGGCCATTCTTCCTCTTATTACCCTAAGAGTGTGGTGGTTAATTGACAGTCACCATGAGTGGGAATGCCCAGTTGAACTGAGTTAGTGTGGTTCTGGGGAATAGTATAAAAGAAGAACAGGCAGAGAAGTTTGTATATTGATTTCTCTGGGTGGAACCTTGGCTTGACTGAGCTCCACCTTCACCAGGGATGGCTGCTGTTTTCCTGGGAAGACCTCTGGTCTTGGTGTTTGCTTTGTGTATTGTCTCCAGGTTCTACCCACAGATTCTTCCTTCTTCCAGGGTTGCCTTTCAACATGCTTATGCAGACCCTCTAACCTGCGAAACCAAGCCTTGGACTTTACATTGCAGACCCTTTGGATTCCTTAGATCTGTAGAGTATTGACAGATCTCTTACACTGTTCTACATTTCACTCTGTGGGCAAATATTCTAAGTTACTCTTGTAAATTTCCATGCCCCCCCATTAAATCTATTCTTTTGCAAATACTGATTATAACCAAGAGGCAGAAAATAAAATAACAAAGACTCGTGACATATTTGAAGCCCTACGCAAGAAAGTACAAGTATTTTGGATCTCCAGGCTTGACCTTCAGTCACTTTTTTCCTACTTGAACCTGATTGAAGGGTCATAAATATGCACTACATTGATACATGGAATTAAGAACAGAGTGAATTCTGAGACAGACATGCATGATAAAAGCCCCTGAGATGGCTCCGCACCCTGTCAGTCATTTCTGTCAATCTTAGACCAAAGACCTATTGGAAGGCATCCAGGCTGGGGTACACCTCCTTTAAATTCCAAAAGGTGGATTTATCTTGTGTATAAGGCTTTCTAACTTTCCTGTCATCCCAGAATTGCTTTTCTGTTCATGCCATGTTTTTTCATCTTCCCATGATCTTCAGTACTTGTAGCTGCTTTTCACTTGCCATTGACAGTATGCTTGAACTTCTTTTATCATTCTATACAAGAGGCTAGAATTTATCTGCTGAATCCATCCCAAGTTAACATCACCACCTTACTTTATACTTCCATTGTTTATAAGTCGGATAGTGATTCTTGATGTACAAGATTATTATGGAAATATGATTGATTTATATAAAATTCATAGTAATTGCTTAAGAAATTATTGAGTAAATGAATGTAGATCCAGCCTAAAACCTGGACTTTGGGTCGATACAGGTCATTCAGAGTTCCAAGTGTGGATATGTGTAAGGTCAAAAAGAAGATTCTAGTGGTCCTATCTTGAACCTATTTATTTGGCTTGAGCTTGCTGTGAAAACCAAGGGGTACATGGCTAATTTAACATTTAAAGAGCTTTTAAGTGGTTCATGTAATGGAAATTCCCAGTTGTTGATTCTTTACACCAGGAGGTGCTGGTGCTTTCCCTTCCTGTAGCTTATTAGCAGAGACCTGCTGCAATCAAACTGTCTTTACACTGTGAGCTCTATTCTGCCCCTGCCCCTGCATACCTGCATACCTCAGTTTTGTCTGATGAGACTATTTGCTCTGGCTGCCTCCTAATATATATATACCCCCCCCCACACACACAATGTGTATTCACCTTTCCAGCTTGACATGTAGGGCGCTCAGGGTGTATGCACAGGGACGAAAAGACTTCTCCCTGCCCAGCCTGTGCTGTTATGACAGGCTGGTCTCCCAGAATTTTGTATCCAAATGATTGATTAATTTTCACATCCACATTCCCTGTTGCTAGGAATCTCATCCTTCAAAGCTCTAGTTGCTTCCCAATTCAATGCTATTTGACAACCAATAGTGGTTTGTGTTGTCTGGCTTTCTAGTGGTACATGTTTTAATCTCATCACCCTGGGAGACTGAGGCAGGATGATTGCAAATTCCAACCTACCTTGGGCAATTTAGCCACTTAAATGAGAACCTGGATCAGAATTAAAAATAAAACCAGTAAAAGGGCTAGGGATGTAGTTCAGTGTGAAAACTGGGTTTAATCACTGGTACCACCAAAGAAAAATCATCCCAACCAAATGCTGCTGAGCTATTTCCTGGGTGCAGGTTCCCTAGGGCATTCACCTTGGCTGGCTTGAAAGATCCTTATTATCTAGGATGAATCATCTTGGCATGAAATCTCTTTTTATAATTGCTTGCTTAGATTTTTTTTTGAAGTACTAGGGATCAAACCCAAGTGTGCTTTACCACTGAGCTGCATTCCCAGGCTCTATCTAACATCCATCTATCTATCTGTCTGTCTGGAAGGTTAATTTGCAATCAACATATCTTAGCCTGACGAGTAGCTGGGCTTGAATATCACTCTTAATAGAAGTTTCAAGTTTCTCTCTTGAAGTATTTCCCACCCTAAATTATTCAAAAGCCTCTAAGGTTTGTGAAGTACATAGGCATCTAGTCAGACTTGCTTCTGAGTTGCACATACAACTGAATCTGTGGTTGACTGTCGGCTAGCTTAGTGGTGGTTCTGGGAGCAGCTGTAGTTCTCTGGTGCTGGAGTATCCTTGTAGTTTCAGCTCTACTCAGCCCATGCACCTTAAATGGATCTCCTTTCTCTCCTGTGACATTAGCTTCTGTATTGAGCCTGGCTAGGCTCCATCTGCAGTGAGTTTTGTTCAGGAGCTCCTTATTTCCTGTCTTGCCAGCGATCTTTGGTCCAGTTTTCCTTCGTCAGCCCCTGCAGTATGTCAGCTTCCAGTCCTCAGAGCAGCATTTGAGATGTTTAGTCTTTCCTTCCAAAGACCCTGGGCTTTTCTTGCAGTCAGCAAACTTCCAGCCTAGGGATGAGTACTGTCAGGTGTCAAACTCCCACCTGCAAAGGCCTCCTTTATCCCTCCTGAGATGTGCAGGCTTGTCTATATTTACATAACTCAGAGAGAGGTCTGCCCTGATTTCTTCTTAAAAAAAGCTTATTCCCAGGCCTGGTGTCGAGTTTAGCAGAGAAGGGCGACTCGGCTTCTCACTGGCCTTCTGTGGTGTGTGTTCCAGGTGGCTGCTGATGTAATTCTGGCATTATTAGTGCTATTCCTTTCCTTTGTTTTTGAACAGTACTGACCTTGTTGGCAACACGTGTCATCTATCTCAATTTCTTAGGGATACATAATGCTCTGCACCTTTCCACATTTTTACTACATCTTAATAGAATTCTAACACTTTCACCATATAGAGATCATTCTTTACAATTTAGTGTTTATTCAAATTCAGTTTTTTATTCTTTCTCATTGCTTTTGAACCAGTTTTTTAAAAAAGAAAACTCTTCACTATTATGTAATCTAGAGTTACAAACTTTTGAAATACTATTTTATAAATAATTTCACAAAGACCCCCATGGACCTAAGAAATGCTAATAGCAAGCTTTGGAGAAAAACTCATGTTCAAATAAGTTTGGCAAATGCTGTATGTTATGTCTGTGAGGTGCAGTATAATAAAGACACAGACAATTCATGCTGTGAGGAAAATAAACTTTTGGGTTTCTTAAATTTGCATGTAGTTGGGTAGGCATTCCATGATTATTTCAAACTCACTATATTAAAACTGATAGCCTGTTTTCCTCTTCTAATTTACTTCTGTTTCAGTAAAATTGTTTGTTGCTCACCTGCTAGGAGCTAAACAGTAACAAATATTTTTTCTGTAACCCTACTTGCTTTTGTCTTATGAAGGTTCTCATCGCTAGGATTATTGAAACAGTTTTTAAGGCTCTTCTCTTCACTTCTGATTACCCCAGAGTAATCAGAAGACTGTAGCATAGTCTTCCAAAACTGTAAATCTGATAACTTGACTCATATATAAAACTTGACATGAAATTTTGTTTTTTATAAGAGGATAAAAGTAAAACTTTAAAAAAAGCCATACATGGTCTTGCATGATCAGGCCCCTTCTTGCCTTTCTTGTTTTCTATTCTCATAAAGTCCTTTACTTCAGTCTTGCCAAATTACTAATGTTGTCATGACTCAGCAGATTAATATTTACTTTGTCTGGAATGTACCTTCCTCCCTCTATCTCTTTGCCCACTGTTTTTTGAGGCTAGTTCAAAGACAAGTCACCCACCCAGTACTTTCAGTCTGAGAAACTGTGCGTTATCCAGTGCTCTGGGCTTAGTCAGTTCTTAAATGCATTGAGTTTCTCTAAGTCTTCTGGACTTGTCTCTGTCATTCTTTCACTTCTGTCCGGGAGTTTTGTCCTCCACTGCCCCATACAAGCTTGATCTGGGCACCTTAAATTAGCTTTCTTCTCAGCTCATCTGAGATGCTGAGGTCAAGTAAAGTCAAGGTTCATACTGCCCAGTCATCAGTGACTTGCCTATGGGAAAGTTAACCTTTTTGTGCCTCCATGTTTTGATCTGAAAAATGATCTTGGTGATCTTTACTTCACAAAACTGTAGTGAGAAGTGCAAATCAATTCTGTGGGCAAAACAGTCTAGTGTGAGATAGAGGCTGAGGGCTCATCTGTACTAGCTTCTGAGTATAGTAGTCTCTGCCCAGTGTCTGTAGTTTTGCCTTTCTGTAGCTTCATTGAACCATGATTGACATGGTCTTAAAATATTAAGTATTAAGAAAATTTCAAAACTAGTTCATTCATAAGTTTTATTTATTTATTTATTTATTTTTTAAATTTTATCTTAAAGAACAAGACAGAACAAAGCCAATTGAGACAATGCAGTGAAATTGGTACAGAACTTCACAGCATGATACCAGATAAAGTAATAGGTACCATAGTATATCTCGTTATCTTCACAATAGTTGTCCAGTCAGTTAGGTATAGCGAAATCAAACCTTTTACAGGACATTATAAAACCAATTGAGAGAGAATACTGAATAGAGCAAAACAATCATAACAAAACAAAACATTGAAAACAACATTTGCCTTCAAACAGAAGATAGAAGGAGATCCCCCCTATTTGCTATATTGCATACGTTCATCCTCCCAAGCGATGCTCAGACCTCTGCCCCTGTTTGCTAACAGTGGGGGTAGTGGGGAGGAGGGTTGGGATGTTTGATTCTCAGCCCATGAGCCAGTAGGCTGACGGGAGCTGCTGACTGGTTCTCCTCCTGGCTTGTACCAGAGCACTTACCAACAGGGCGGGTGAATTGCTTTCTTGGTTGGCCACCTAAGTTCCACCATGACCGGATCTCAGGAGCCACTGACTGGTTCTCCTCTTGGTTTGTGCCAGGGCACTTACCAAAACTTTCATAAGTTTTAAATGGCATATGTTCCTAATGGCATGCTGAAATTTCACACCATCTCACCTTGTGGTGCCTGGGTCATGAATCTTCTCTTTGTCTCTCATATCCATACTGTATGCTACACACTACCTGCCCAGTGGACACTTCGTGGCCATCTTGGTTATCAAGCTGACTCTTACAGCATTGCACTGCTTGTGTTCAGGTGACCTTTATTTTATTTAGTATAGCAGTCTCTCTCATGAGGGATACATTTTAAGGCACCCAATTGATGCCTAAAAAACATGTAATACTGAACCCCATATATAGTATGTTCTATACACACACAGATTTAGTGCCTTTTTTACCTTAACTGAGCACTTATACACTGTAGCTGTAACTTTTTAGTTTGAGGTTTGCTAGCAAGACTAGCATATATTACTTTTTCCTTCTTTACAGTTTCATGGGTCGGGGCATTTAGGTCAGTGGTAGATTTCTCCTGAGTTTGATCCCCAGTACTAGTGAGAGGTAAGAAGAAAGGAAGAAAGAAAAACGCAGAGGAGATTCCTCATAAGTTAAGGAAAGCACTTTATGGATTTACTTAAAGGAAGTACTTCCTGGCTTTTCTTTGGCATACCCAAATTGATAGCATGGAAACAGTAGACAAATGAAAAGGTACAGTATTCTGGAGGAACACATGACTAAGGGATTAGTTCTTCCCAAATTTGGTGATGGAAAATGCTATGATGAATGTAGAGAGAAAAAATAAGAGGGCTGCTACTGCTAGCTATTATTTAATTAGGCACTTATCTTTTACTTTGTCTTATATAACCATTTTATTTTGGCCTTCTAACAACCCTATTATGTTGGTATTGTCTCTATTTTATGGCCAGAAAAACTAAATCCATAAAAATAAATCAGAGATAGTTAACACTGGAGCATGGATCATAAGCTTTCTCTGTCTAACATCAGAGATGATAATGACTTCCTGCTCTGCTTCCAAGCAGAAGTTGGAAGAGACCTTCTGGGTAGAAGGCAAGTCATACAGGGAGATACAGATGGGCAATCCACATAGACTGTTGGGATTTTATGGCTGGTCCTTGTAGCTTATATGGAAGGTATATCTGAGGCAAACATCTTGAAGTCTGGTAGAACTGGGCCAGAGTTTGAGGACCACTGAGCTTTGCAAGCTATGTATTAAGGGACCCATGAGTGCTTTTTAGTATACTGACATCAGTTCTGCACTTGGGATAGGCACTTTTTCAGTGAAGGAGGCTGTAGTGGAGTGTTGTGAGATTAGTTTCACGGAGAGCAAATCTGAGACTGCCACAATCTTGACACAGACCTTTATAGAGCAGCAGCAAGAGGGGCCCAGACTTTGAGAGTGTTTGGGTTAGAAATTGATGTAAACAGAGGATTAGGAAGATATAAGAGGAAACAATAGCCCCTGTATGGCTTCAGAGAATGTATTTTAACTGCAAAGAAGAAATTATGGAATAGGAGCAGGTGCAATCTAGTGTTCTTTTTTTTTTTTTAATGGTAAGAGAATACTAATGGTATTTACAGCCACTTTCTCTGCTGCAACCTAGTGGGTATTTTACCTGTTTTATTTTTCACACATTTTTACTATATCAGAGCATTCCAAATTTTCCCTGTGTTTCTTTCTGACCTGTCTGTCTGCCTGCCTGCCTCCCTCTCCCTCTTCTTCTCTCTCTCCTTCTTTCTTTTTCATATTGTCTAGTGAAAGTGTGGTCCTTGGCAGAATACCTAAAAATGCTGGTTTTATTATTTATTTAAAAAATTATGTTCTAAGAAACTTTCTAGGAATATATTCAAGGCTATGGTATTCACATGCCTACTAGTGCACACACTTATTTTCAGCCTTAGTTGTTGGGTGACACTATTCTAAGTTGTGATCAGAGATCTTTGACCCCATCACATTGGTTTAGGGATGTTATGGTTTGTGTCTGGATGTCCTCTCAAAGCCTCATACAGTCTTGGGGGTGCGCTTCTAGAGTTTGTGATTGATTCACTCTTTAGTGTTGGGATTATTGGTGTGAATGCTGCACCTATTCTAGGGTGGGTAGCTTACGTGCGATATGAGGGATAGAAAGGGTCTTCTCTTTCTCTCTGCCCCTTTTGCTCTTATTGGTTTTGCTGTTTTCCACCACCATGAATTGTTGCCCTTCAGCCATACCGCCCTGCCTTGGAGCCATCAGAGTATGGACTAAAACCTCTACAAACTGTGAGCTAAATAAACCTTTCCTTCTTTAATTATGGGCATCTGGTATTTTGTCTCAGCAAAGAGGGAAAAGTAACCAAGACAAGGGATAAGACGTAGTTTACCCAAGTTACAAATGGAATTTATGAGTGATTTCTTCCAAGATTCTTGAATATGGTGAATGAGAAGGCCACAGGGAGAAGTGGTTCATTCCAATTTACGATGTTTTATACTCAGTTTATCGTCTACACGAACAATGATGCAGAAACCTTGGCCTTTTCTCTTTTGACTTTTGTGCCTATGTATTTATTTCCTATGGTATTTTCTGTAAAGATGGTGTTTTCTATGTTTATTCTTCATGTGTTTTGAAAAATGGCATATGCACATCTGTAGGAATAAAGGAGTATTGATGTTGGCTTCCCTTACTCAGTGAGTGGGGCAGTTGGGGTAGAATTCGATGACCGTTGTTCAGGATTAGGCAAAGGAAGTATATATCAGGAGTGGTATGAGCACTGACAACTGCAGGAAATGGTGTTTGGCAGTGAATGCAGCTGTGTGGAGTCTAACATAGAGGATTCCTCTACATTGAGTTTAGTTTCTGAGTCACTTATTTTTTTCACCCAAAACACCTGGGTCTTTGAATGACTTCATTGGAGAAATGCTACTTTTTGACTGGCCTTTATCTGGTTGCTTCAATACCATTTATAATGCCTTTTGCGAGCGAGACATTTCTGCTGAATTTACAGTGTCTGAGGAGCAGAGATATTCCAGTGGGTAGAGCATCCAGGTGTCATCAGGTTAGAATGAATGGACAGTTTTTGAATTTTTTAAAATATTGCCCATGGAAGAGTGTATGCATATATGCACACAATTTTGTCCTTGATTATTCTAGATATATGCTTCACCTTGCTACTCTTGTCTTTTACTTCTACAGAGGATATGAAGGATGATGCTTACTACTATTGAATGAGCAGCTACCCTGTACATTGTGTGCTAAATCATTTCTACTTCATTTTTTAAAATTTTATTTTAAAGGGGGTAAAATTAAACACAACAAAACAGAACAGAACAGGATATAAGAAAGCATACATTTCAAAGCTAGACAACCAGAGATCTTCACTATCTTATTGTCTGTTGTTTTCTTTCAAATGGTTGTCCATATCTTTGCATATGGGGAGTTCATACTAAATAACATAGCCAATCTTTTCACAAGATGTGTAGGTCACTGGCTCCCACTTGCTAAGCAGGGAGGGGGACATGGGATAGGGGACAGGACAACATGAGATGTTTGATTCTCAGCCCACATGCCAGAGAGGGGAGGAATTCCTTGTTCTCCTGGCACCTGAGTCAACAGCATGGTGTGGGTCCCGAGGCACCAGGATCTCTCTCCTTCGGGCTGCCGAAAGTCTGCTACACTCACAGTCACCCCCTAGAGAGGGGAGGGGCTCTTTGTTCTCCTGGTACCCCGAGTCACCACATCGTGCAGGTCCCGAGGTGCCAGGGTCACTCGGCAGGCTGGTTGCTGGTTTGCTCAGTGCCCTAAGTTCCAACATGGCATGGATCTCAGGAAACCCTGTTGCCTTTTGCTTCTTGCCTTAGGGTGGCTGTGGCTTGCCAGACCACAGCCATTTACCAGGGCAGCGGCAGGCTGGTTGCTGGTTTGCTCAGTGCCCTAAGTTTTGTTTAAACAAAGGTGAGCTTCAATGAAGATATCTTTCACTTTTTCAAGAAACTAGCATCATATTCTTTAATCTTCCGGATCCAAGAGGGTGGGCAAATTGCTTCTTTGTGCAGGCTCCTGGGTTCCGCCATGGCCGTGGCCAGATCTCTGGGGCCTTTCTCTCTCTACTTCATTTAAAAGTAACTGCATATTCATAATTCTTCTGAGACAAGTCAGTAACTCAAGAATTGGTTGTATGAGAATATGGGAACATACAGGACACCATTTTAATTGGTCAGTGTAGTTCAAGTTTTGATGGTGATTGATAGCATTTGATGTGAATTAGGTAGAATGATAAAAACATGAGCAGAAGGCCAGATTCAAGCTGGAATTATTTGACATCTTCTCTTTATGTCTGAAAATGTAACAAGGATTGTTTAGCAAAGTCACTGCTAATATTTTTCTGGTTGCCTTAGGTTTCTGAGACAAAAGAAGAGAAAATTTGTATTTATTGATCACAAGATAAAAAGTACGATTTTGTAGGGAGATAATTTAAAGTTTTATGGCATTTAAGCAAAATTAACATAAACTGTGATGATAAAAACAGGAATGGTGGTACACACCTGTAATCCCAGCATTCTGGAAGACTAAGGCAGGAGGATACTAAGATGAAGCCTAACCTGGGTGACTTAGTGACTTAGTGAGACTTGTCTCAAAGGAAAAAAAACCTGGGAATTGAAGATATAGCTTAGTCCAAAGGCTCTGAGTTTACTTCCCAGTCCCCCCCCATACATGGTATATATTGACATTGGTATTTCAAAAAACTGAGGAAGGGTTTTCAACCTTGTTGGAACTTCGATTTTGATCATGAAACTCCCTCCCAGGGTTTTAAAAGAATAAATAATAGACATTCAGATAGATTAATGATAAGACCTAGGTATCCTTTTATCTATATGATTCAAAGTCTTACTTGGAGTTTCTCCTATAGATTTTGATTGCTCTTATAGATTCCTACTGATGGTGTAGAAATTTCCTAACTAGAAGCAGTTCTCATTATGGATTTAATTATGATATAATTATGATATAATGGATTGTTTAGAAAATTGTCAGTAATAATAAATTATATGTTATCTTCCTTTTTTGGCTATAGATTCTGGAGAAATTAAGAATTAATTTCTAAATCTATAGGACAGTCATTCAGGTACATAAAGATTATGTTTCTCTATTTTCTTCTGGAGGTTTTTGTTTATAATCCTTTTACTTTGAGATTTCATGACAATAAGGCAGTTACAGATTAAGAAATTTAAAATCCAAAGAGAATAGATACCACTTAGAGGAAGAGATACTATCATTATAGAGGCCAGTTCTTTAAGTCAGGAAAAAGACTAACAGATTAATCCAGAAGTGAGTTTATGACTGAGCCTTGAAGACTTTATGCCAGTGAAATTTGGGCAAATCTTTAAGTACTTAAGCTTCAGTACTTCAGTACTTAAGCTTAAGTACTGAAAAAAATTGCAATAACCAAATATATTGACACCTAGAAAGAGCATTACAAAGATCACATATTTGCCCAGTTTTCAAACATTAACATTAAAAAATATTAATTATTTTTACTTATTGTAAATGCATATAATGTTGTCTTTTGCTGAACCATTACCAAGTAGATTAAACAGCATGGCACTTTTCTTCTAAATACTTCACGTTTTATAGCTCTCAAAATAAAATTATTTTTCCTACGTAACCATAACATTTATCACACATAACAGAATGAGTAATACTTCTCTACTATCAGTTAGTATCTAGAGCATACTTAAGTTTCATTACTTTCCCCCAAAGTATCTTTTATAGCTTTTTTTTTTTGCCATATGTATTCTCTTTTTACATGTATTTTTTTTCAAAGAGTATGCAATACATTTTACATAAATGCACTAATTTTAAATTTACATTTATAAATAGATGTATATTGGTTTATAGCAGTGAAATTACCATCTACAACATACTGGACATTAATGTTACATATACCATATTATTTACCACATAAAGCCTCATAAATATAAAATATCTCTTAATATACTCATTTCTTCCTAATAAAAACATTGTTTTCTACTTCTGTTATCTTTAAACCCTTTATCCTTTGTTTTATATAAATGCATGTATCCCCAATCACACATTGATTTTTTTATTCAATTTGGACCTTACTAATTGAGAATTTAACCTATTTGAGTATGACAACATATTTTTATCTATGTCAGTAACTTCCTTGCTGTTTTTCTTTTCCTGCATTTACTTAGTTTTTTACAACTCCACAAATTTGTGGAAAAGTATTTGCCCATAACTCAATGACAAATTGACTTAAATTCAGTTCATTAAATAAGGTTTTATGTACTTATGTCCATGTAATGCTTTGGCAGTTTTTTTCTTACACTATTAGCATTAATCTTATGGACAAACTTGCTAGTTTTTTCTTCTGTAATTAAACATAAGGGAAATAAAATTGTACAAATTCCCAACTGTCAAATTAACATTTAGAAGGTATTTAATGTACTTGTCCTGTCTGTAATACAAATCATTTTTATTTTATATACATTTGGCTTAATATGACTTTTTATCTATAATACTACATAGAAAAAATAAAACAGTATTTATTTGCCCAATACCTTGAATATTTGGCATGCTCTTTGACATTTTAAAACTACATAAATGCAAAATTTTTGACATAATTTACAAATCCATTTTTGCATTTAGTTTTATTACTCTGTGTAACAATACAAGACTTCGTATTTCTTAACTAGTGTTAATGATTATCATCATCAGTTCTTTTATATAGTTACTTCCTAATTTTATTTTTAATTCATATTCTCTGTTGGCTGCAGTAAATCATTCAACAATTTTTTTCAGAGAAATCCATTGGTTGAGAGATTTTTCTTAACCCCTGGTTATCTGAGAGTATCTTCCAGTTACTTTCATTTAAAAATAATAAATTGACAGAGCATATAATTCTTGTTTCTAACTTATTTTCCGTTACAACTCTGTTTATATCATTTTATTGCCTTCTGGTGTTTAGAATTGCAACACAAAACTCTAAGGTCAGCTTGACTTTTGCACTATGTGTCTTTTTTTTTTTCTGTCAGGATACTTGTACATTTTTTTTTTTAAATTTTAAATTCAAAATTTTCACTAGGATATGTTGTCTTCTTTTCATTATATTTACAAAGTATCATGTATGTCTATTCCATTTGTAGGCCTACTGGAAAATTTTCTTCTATTAGCTCCTTAATTATTGTTGCATCTTCATTTGCTTTGTCTTCTGTTTAAGATATTCCTGTTACTTGTATATTTTGGTTGAGGCCTCTAGGGCTCTCTTTTTTTCCTCTTTTCTTCATTTGCTGTTTTCTCTGCATTTTGTGAAATTTTCTGTTTTTTTGCAGTTACTTCTGTAATTTGATATTGTGGCCAGTCTTACCTGTGTGTTTCCATTAACTGTTTCAACTCCCAGAAACATACCAACTGGTCTAACCTTATTTACTTTATCACTGAATGTGTGTTTTTGTCTAACCTTATTTACTTTATCACTGAATGTGTGTTTTTGATGTTTAGCACTTTGTATCACATCTATGTAGATCTGTATCAAGGTATTTCTTGTTTACTTATCACTATTACTTCTTTCTGAATTCTGGTATTATGTATGACCTTTCCAAAGGCTTTTTTCAGCAGTGGGGTGCAAAAGTTAAAAGAAATCACCCGAAGCACATGAATGAAGTTGAAGAGCTTCCAAGATCCATTTTAACCTAAGAAGGACTGCATCAACATTTAAATGTTAGATTTGGTTATCATGTCAAGGAACAATATTTTCTCTAGCAGTTTTATACATCTTTTGTTTTGAATTTATTTTTCTGATAAGCTTCTAAAGGTGATGACCATTTCTGAGAGGTTTGTGTTGAATTTATTCTACTGTTCTAAGAGTTCAAGATAAAGCTTGAATTTTCTCTAATTTAGGAAATTTTTAAAAGATTTAGATACATTTACAAAATGTGATGAAATCAGTATATATTTTTGAAAGAATCAAATAATTTAAATTCTACAGTGCTAAACAGTTTACAGGTATTTTAGAATTGTTATTGTTAAGCACTTGGTGAACTATCCAGAATTTATTCCTTGTGTTTTCATATATGCTTCTACATAAAAAGATAGATAAAAATATGTCCTTTTATGAAGACACACTTCAGAAGTGTTTGAGATAATCTTTGGAACTTGAGTTCTAAGGTTTTTACCTGGCTTAGTAAAACAAAACTCAAAACAAAACAAAAATACCCCCAACTCTGAACATATCTAAAAAACATTTAAATTATTTAAACCTTGTCAAAAATGTCAGAATTCTATTGAGTCCTGCTTAAAAGAAGCTTGTAATTTCACAAAGATTTAGAGAATTAGATGTAATATACTTGCACATGAGATTTCATTTCTGAGAGTTTACCCAAATATTACTAGCTATGATTCACATTTCTAGGATTTACCAAACTCAGTAAGGTAGAATCTTTTCAACACTTAATGTTTTCTATTGTCTCTAATCCTGTATCACTCTTTGCCATGGAAAATATGTTACTGTGGTCTTTATTCTTTGTTATTACATTTAAATTTGTCATAGATTATGGCTTAAAGAAATTCTTATGGCTTATGTCTAGATGTCCCCTGAAGCCTTACACATTCATAGGTGAGGCTTTTGTGAGATGATTGGTTCATGGGGGCATGATACTTACCAGTGGATTAGGCCACCGATGAGTTTACTGTGCAGCTAAATGTGGTTTGGAAGAAGTCGATCACTGGGGATGTGGCCTGAGTCAATTTCCTTCCCTCTTTCCTTGATTATCCTTTGCTTCCTCTGCCTGCCATGCCATGAGCTGTTTCTCTTCTACCATGACATACTACCTTGGATCCAACTGACTATGAACTGAAAATTCTACAAACTGAGTCAAAATAAACCTTTTCTCCTCTGATTTATGGGTGTGAGGTATTATGTCTCAGTGAGAAGAAAGTAAGACAAATACAGTGATTAAAATGTCAAAATTAGTAATTTTGGAGGAGGAATTAAAAGAAACTACAGTATATTAGGTTTTAGAAGGAAATTTTATGCGGTTTCAGTGGTACCATACATTAAGGTTAAAAACAGGATCACGTTTTTAATCTTAGCTCTTTGGTAGCAAAGAAACAGAAAGGAAACCAGAGAAGTTTCTCATAGTTCAGTGGATGTTTTATAATCTTTAAGAATTGTTAACTCAAGGGTGGATTACTTAATTTCTTACTTAATTTGGATTACTTAATAATTTCTTAAATTAAAAATCATAAAATATTATAATTTTCTCCTTTACAGGGCCTGAGTGGTTCTGCTTTGCTGTGTGTGTGTGTGTGTGTGTGTGTGTGTGTGTGTGTGTAGTTGGTTTTTTTTTTTAAATAGACAAAACCTCTTCTGAATTTGGGGCTGCCCATTAATACAATAGTTGTATCCTCCTCTTTTCTATGAAAAATTCCTCATGTTATCCATGCAGTTCTTTCACTTTTCTTCAGCACTAGCTTACCTAAGAAGAATCACAGATCATCCTTTGGAAGTCCAGAAATGTCTTTCGATGAAGTTACCTTTTTCTGAGACAAGAAGCAGGACAATCAATAACTTCCCCTTTCATTTTGCAGTTATTCTGAATATTTTATGACTAAAGCTTTTTTAAAGTTTAAAAAAACCCCATAAAGTTCAAATTTGGCAGTAAGTATATAAACCTTCTAAACAAATGAAAAACACAAGAAAGTCTGTGACATGAAACAGCGGTTGAAAAACGTGCTGAAGTGGAGTCTTTTCTCTTTTGGGGAGGGTAGGGGAGTGCGAGGGATTGAGACAGGGGCTGCCTATGTAGAGGCTAGCTTGGAACTCACTTTGTAGCCCAAGCAGGCCTTGAATTTGCAGCGATCCTCCTGTTTCAGTCTGCTGAGTGATGGCATTGCAGGAGTGGGCCACCAAACTCAGTAAGGTGGAATCTTTTCAACACTTAATGTTTTCTATTGTCTCTAATCCTGTATCACTCTTTGCCATGGAAAATATGTTACTGTGGTCTTAAAAGATTCAAACAAAATTCACACATATGACTGAATCTACTCAGAAAGTTGAGGCAGGAGGATAGCAAAATCAAGTCCAGCCTGGGCAATTTATCAAGACAGTGTTAGCAAAAATACAAAAGCCTGGAGATGTAGTTCAGTGGTAGATACTTTGGTAGTATATTTAGATATGTATTAGTGCATAACATATATTATGAAACCAATATTTCTGACATTGCTCAATAAAGCATTTTTTATGGGTCAATCTGTGGTGTATGAAATGCCATCATTATCTTAATATTTTTACCAAAAATAATGAAGCAGTAGGTTTGCTGTTAGTACTTCTTTACAAGATAGTATTTTTGGCTAAAAGTGGTACATTAGCAATTTATTAATGCCAAGGCAATCTCCTTTTCCTTTTCTTTCTTTCTTTCTTTCTTTCTTTCTTTCTTTCTTTCTTTCTTTCTTTCTCTCTCTCTCTCTCTCTCTCTTTCTTTCTTTCTTTCTTTCTTGTTTTCATTTTCTTTTTCTTTTCTTTTCTTTTCTTTTCTTTTCTTTCTTTTTCTTTTTCTTTTTCTTTTTCTTTTTCTTTTTCTTTTTCTTTTTCTTTTTCTTTTTCTTTTTGGTACCGGGAATGAAATTCAGGACCTTGTGCTTGCCAAGCACTGTTGCCACTGAGCTATTCCCTTGGCTGGCAATCTGTTTTCATGGGTAGCTTTTCTTCTGTGTTTGCATTACATCTTTAAAAGTTTTCCAACTTTTAAAGTTCGATAAGATGAAACATAGGCTTGTACTGTGATAAAATCTCAAGGCCAGTTGGGTTTTTAGCAATGATTTCAACCAATTAAGCAGGAACAGCAATTCAGGAGAGAAAAAATGGCTTTTCACTACCCATTGAATAAATTTTTCTGATTTGTACAGTTTTTCTATGAACACTGACAGTGCTATATGTAAGGTCTTTAGTATGGTGCCTGACATGAATGCTAGAACAATGTTCGCTGATAAGGGTTTGTTTAAAGCTAGTGGGACAGAGGAAGTTTTCTTATTTCTGTTTATGTCCTATTCCTCTTTTTTTTTTTAAAGTAGTGTAATCACCATTCTTATTACAGCTTATATTTCATAAATTTTGTTAATTAGAGGTTAAATATATATAGTTAGTCTTTGTAAGGTACCAAATAAGACAGAGGGATAAAAATATAGGTAAAACAAATGCAAAAAGGATTTATTGTTGATTGCTCAGTAATAATAGTGATGTTATATTTCATGATTCTTTTATAATTGTATACATTGGCTAAACCATATGAGATTGGTAATATTTGACAAAAATTAAAATTTATTGTGGTTTTACCTAATGTTTTGACTCTGATGACTTAGTAGGGTGATTAAATAATTGTTTTAAAATTGGAAGAACTGCAAATGTAGATGTAGGATGCAAGTTTTCTGTGTGGCCTTCTTTCCTTTTTTTTTTTTTTTTTTAGTGGTAAAATTATAACCAAATGAGTGTATTTGCAGGGAGTTAGGTTTTCTTTTAACATAAATGTAGTAAAAAAAGATTCTTGGAATTGGTAAGGAGATCTGCATTCAGAGTTTTCCAGTTCTGTCTCTTACTGATTGTTTGATCTCTTATTAAGTTATTTCTCAGCTTGTCAACTAGAATTTAATGTTTTACTACTTAGAAATCCAAATTATTATGACTTTGACTTGTTTTTAGTAGGTTATGGAAGGTAATTAACACAAAATCAGTAGTTAACTACCTGACTTCGGGCAAATATATTTCTGTGTTTTTACTGGATCATTAGTATCCAGTAACTACTTACTAAAAGTACATCTGACTTGCTAAATTTTAATTCTCTTATGATTGGTGATTTGTGATGGCGAAGCTAGACAAATTTAAATTCTTTCTAGACATTTGCTGAGTTTTTGGAAAACAAGAAAATGAGAATTAAAGAAAGTACTTTGGGCATTTTCTCTTCCTGCTGCTGCCTTTGTTCATCAGTCATAATAGCCAGATGCGAACACATTTCATTTTGGAAATAATCCACACAGTAATTACTGGCTCAAAGGAAGATATGGAAACAGATAATAAAGACTACGTGACAGGTTTTTGGAATCTTGTGCAAATATTTCAAAATCACATGCAAAGAAATTTGAGTTTTCTGTTTCATAGAGCTGTCACAGTGTTTGAGAAAGTCTGTCAAAACAAATCTAATGATGATTTATTCTTTGGAGATAAACTTCATGAATTCAGGGAAAGGTGGTGACATATGATGATAGATGTTCCTTTTACTTAATTTTGTTTCCCTTGATTGTTCAGGTTAACATTTGTTCCCTACTTAGTGTTGTAAAAATTGGACAGAGTAATTTTGTTTAGATTGCTTGAATACTTTAGTGAATAGTCCTATCACTTTAGCATGTGTTTCTTAGAAAGATAATTCACAGATTCTTGACTGATCCCTAAATATGTGGAGGAATTTTTGGTCATTTTTATAATTGATTATAAGGTCTTACATAACTTTAGGATTTATATGAATGTTTGGAAAAGAAGCTTGCATATTTGCATTAATACTCATAAAGTACTTGAATTTTATAATAAGAAGAAATATTTCACACTGGTTTTGGTAGATTTCAGCCAATCTTTGAGATGCCAGTTAGTTAACAAGAGAATGTAACTTGAGAATAAAACAAATCCAAGTCCTCAAATCCCAGTGCGAGGGAAAATTTCCTTGGAAGAGCTACCAGCACCATGGGTGAATTATTACCTGAGTGAAAATAAACCTTTCGAGGTGTAAAATGCTGCAAATTGGGTGTTTGTTACAGCTACTAGTGTACATCATTTTTTTTAGTAGTTCTCGATCTTTTATATATCTGAGAGCTGAGTCATTCTTACCATATTTATGATTTACTATGGCAAAGAAGAGAATTTCTAGGTCAGAGAGCACACCATAATCACATGTTGTAAAAGCGCCTAAGTGAGAAAGCTGAAGAGAAGTGTTACTAGCTACAAAACAGCAATTAGACTTCTGTTAGAACAGTTTTGGTAGAATAGAGGTGGCAGGAGATAAGATCACAGAAGCCAGAAATACAGTTGGTAAATAAGCAAGTGGAAACAGCAAATCAAGTAATTGAATATATTAGATCTTGGTAGCACAATCCAAGGATCACAAAATTCATGGAAAATTGGAATTTTATACTATTGAACTAATTTGTAAGAAAGGCTCAGGACAAGGATCTTCAATGTTGCAATAAAGAAGCCCAGCATTCCCATCTGGTCACGGGATCTTGGTTTATGTCTGCTTACCTAGCATAAATATTTATAAAGACCTTCCACTTGTAGCAGTGTCCTAGTTTAGGACAAAATATTACGCATTCACCACTGCACTATGACAATTTCAACTGAGTGCACAGGGTAAAGGCTTGGAGTTGAAGAGAGAGCTGTTAAACCCACAGAAAATTAACCCCATGACCAAGTTGCCACTTCATCTATGGAGTGTTCTTTAGTTGTATCTCATGAGGAAGTAGAAATACCACATGTCTTGTTTAACTTTAATGGTGGTGTAGAATATAGGACTGTGGTTAGGAGGTAGAATATTGGGTGGCTTTAGTTGCTTTGATATTATTTTTGTTTATTTATAATCTTCTCTGTTGATTTTCTCTTAGATGGTCTTTTCATCATTAAAAAAACCACTTTTTTTAAAAAAACTGACACACTAAAGTAAAACAGCGTACATAATTTTTTACATTTATGAGATGTGAAAGGCCTTTTAAATGTAGAAACAAAAACTCGCAACATAAATTTTGATATTTCCTGTATGAAACTAGAAAGCTGAATCTCAAAAAATACAATCAAATAGAAAGTGTGTATGCCAAACTCTGACAAAATGTGTAGTACATTTATGGCAAATATAGTGTCAAAGTTTTATTCTCTATAAGGGGTAAAGAGTTAATAGAAAAAACATTTCCTGTGTCGCAACATTAGTTATAACTTTTAATACTCTGATTCACTGTTACTATCTGAGTTTTACAGATTTTGGTTACATAATTTGCCACAGTTAATAAGTGGTAAAGCTGGGATTTGAACCAATGTCGTTATATTCCAGAGCACAAGTTCTTAGCCACAACTCTCCTACATAAATGTAAAATTCAAGAATGTTCAAAGAATACAGAATGCTCAAAGGATATAGCTTGTTCTCGTTCAATAGAACTACAGAATTTCAGCAAGAATCAGTACGAATTTTCAAACTTCTGCATGCTTCATTTTTTTCTATCAGACTGACAAATCTATTTTTTCAAGTGGAAATATTAAGACTTGATAAAAGTGGAAAGAAATGTTGGTATTTATGTTTTTAAGTGTATACTTTTCTGATACTGACAATGGTTGCTGATACCCCAATTTTGATAACAATTGGGAATCATATGTTCCACACCTTGAACTTTATAGTCTTTGGTCTACTAATTATATTTTTAGGATATGTATAAGGAAATAAATACTCATAAATACATCTCATCACAGCTACCATGATAGATGCCATGTTATTTTAATAACTTCTAAAGAAAATATTCAAATAGAAGCAAGTTGGTTAAATGAATTTTCAAAGATATATACACTAGAATATTCTGCAGTCACTTATTGTAAGAAAAGTGAATGACATGAAATCTTTATGATATAGTAATAAAAAGTATATTATAAATCAGAATGCAAACTGTAATCTCAGTTTCATTATGTATATATGGTATATATTATATATGCATAAGCCTGATGGAAAGTTTACCAACGTGTTTTTCAGTGATTGTATTAGAGGTAATTTTATATTAAGGATATTTTTGGTACATTGTAATTATACTACATACAGTGAATATGTTTTCTTAATGAGATACAAGTTTAATTCAAAAAATTTAAGGAAGAAAATTTTGAAGAGTTCTGAAAAAATACTTGTGACTTCAAGTTATTTCTTTTTGAAGATTATGAATTTGGCTTAGAAATGAACAGGGAAATGAAAAAGAGAAGGGAGAAATCAGGAATGTTATCATTTTTACAGAGAAAGACACTTCCCCTATACCCTTTTTAATAAACAAATAAACTCTTCAGTTCTGTTTAAACAAACAGTTCAAATTCTGGTAGTTTTTTTTCTGGTATTAGTAGCTCACGGCCTATATTTCTGGTTGGAGGAATTATAACTCTTTCGTGCCTTTCAAGCAAGGTCTTTCCAGGAATTAGCTCTGCTTCAGTGAGAATTACAGACAGGGGAAAACAAAACTCACTGTAATGTAATTGAAATTGAGAGTTATGGTTTCCATTTTGCTGTATCTAGTAAAACCTGAAACTTTTGCAAATAGTTTTGTTTTTTAAAACAGGAAATTAGTAAAAGGGAATCAATTTCTTAAAATACTGTTTTATAAATAAATCAGTGTATTGAACTGATCATGTTTTATAAGTGAGTAGATTCATGTATTTGGTAAAACATAGCTAGTGCTGATATTAGATATATTTTAAAAACTTTGTGTATTATCTGTTTGTTTCCATTAATATCTGGGTAATATAGTGCTTGCCTATAACTGGTGCTGTGTATTAAACTAAACTGATATAACAGGAAATTATATTTGGGTCTAAATTTGGTTTTAGATGAATAGGAGTTTATAAATGTCTAATTGTAAGACTAAAAGGAAATTGAGTCTTTATTCTGTAAGTTGGATAAAAGTGTTTTTGTAAAAGTGAAGGATAGTACCATACTTGTAGTTTTATTTGAATTTATTTTTATTAGGGGTTATTTTCTCTTTTATCAAGTTTTCTCCAATAGTTGAGCGTTATATATTTTAGACTAGTCAAGTATGTTGAAAGTTTTCTCCCTAACTAGGAATTGTATTGCTTTGGAATGATTTTATTTTGTTATTATCTGAGAGTTTTCATTATGTGTAAATTAACCAGATGACTTAAATTTATGGTTGCAGAAGCTTCATTTGCAGTTGGAATTGTATTTTATTTTGTTTAATAGAAAGAAATTTAGTTTTAATCACATCCTAGATCTATGACTACTGTCTTTGGTTTTCTACAAAGTGTCATTGCTACAATAAATTAGTTTGAGTATCAATCTGATGATTAAAATAATTTCAGTTTATCTGGAGGATCTCTGCCTAATGTTTGAATTCGTACTATAACTCATGGTATAGTAACCCATGGTATAGTGCATATTCTTATGCAAATGTTAGTGCTTGATAGTCATCTTTGTGCTTTTTCTCTATACTTTTCCAGAATTAAAATTCTTTGCATTTCTCATTAGATTTTTACTTATATATTAAACTTTAAAAATTCTTTTAACAGTGAAAATCTCAAATGCACAAGGTAAAATAACTGTGGCTGTTCACACAGTCATCACCACCACAGCAATGACTGTTGTAACATTAGCTTCAGCAAGGCTGCCGGCCGAATGAGCAGGAAGGAAAGTGTGTCAGTTTGTTGGACACTTGCGTGTGTTTCACTGAATAGTCAGGCATATTAGCAGGAGTCAAGCTGATTCACTTAAAGTAAGTCTTCAGATAGAATAATAGAATGGTAAAGCTTTAGAATTAAAAAGATTCTTTTAGTTGTTTTTCTTTTTAGGAAGACATCAGGCATGAGGCACTCTTATTAAGACCAGCATTTGTAGTTATTAATTCGTTTAAAAGAAAACTTTCTTGTGGATGCTGAAAATAGTTGATAGCTTCTTCACATCATAATCTTTTCTAGCAAGAATACATTTCAAGTGATGACATTTATGTTATTTTCTCTGCAAAATATATATTTCAAAGGTTTATGCTTTCTGTAGTAATGCTGAGGGCTTTTATTTTCTATAATATTTTTTTCCTTTGGGAAATTACTGTGGCTCATAAATTTCAGGAGGCATGATCACAAATATGCTGAATATTTTCATTTAAAACTTTTATTACATGAAAAGACACATTACCCTTAGTTCCTTTCAGAATATTCCCTCTTGCTTCAAACATGTGTATATTATTATTCTTGCCAAGTTCTGAAACAATTCTGGGAGTTTTTTCCTCTTTAGCTGAGTTGTCTTGTATTCCTTGATATTCTGAACCATTTCAAAAAGTTTACCTTTGGTGATCATTTTGACTTTGAGGAAGAGCCACAAGTTGTATGGTGCTAGATTCAATGAATAAAGTGGACAAGAACACTTCATGGTATTTTTTATATGACAGAAATTGCCCTGTACTAAAATCAATGCTTGATACAGAACATTGTCGTGATAGAGGGTGAAACTGTCCATTTTTTGGACTGTTTTCTATGTTTACCATTACCATTTCTTAAATGCCCTAATAAGCTCTTGTAGCGTTCCAGAGTTCACCTGTAGTATTTTTAGTACAAACTCAGCTTAAGCAATTTAATCAAGGCTAAAAAACACAGTTAACTCCATCTTACTATTGGATCTTGAATGACATACTTTTTTCGTATGAAGAGAAATGGGTGATTTCCAGTGAGAACCGTGAACTTCAGTGTCAGGATCATAACTGCAGACCCAAGTTTCATCTCCTATTACATTTTTTAAAAAGCTGAAAGCCAAAGTGGTGCAATCAAGCAACTCTGATAACCTTGGGAAATTACTGCTTTTGTCTGACAGTCAAAATGCTTGGAACAAATTTTGCATTCACTTGCCTCATGTTAAAGACTTGTTAAAATGCTTTGAGGTGCAGCGTGTTTGAAACTTGTCACACACTGGCAATAAGACTTGGTGTGTTGCTTCTTGTATTGAAGTCCCTGCCTTTCTGTGGGGTGGTACTAGTCAGCAGCATTCACCTTACGTTCTGATCACATCTCAAATTGAAACATAAGGCCCCTTCAAAAACATAAATTAGTGGGAAGACAGAAACAAAGCAAATCATTTTTAGAAATGTGTTAAAAATTCCCATTGTATTTTGTACTGCAGATCATTCAGTTGGAAGAAATTATAGTTACAAAAAAACTCCAATTAGATTTATATTTTAAATTCTTTTATATAAAAGTTCAGATAAAAAATGAAAACTATGATTTTGAAAATATTACTGTGCGGCTATGGAACAATTGGGGGCATTGCCTTTCAAATTGGCAGTAGGCTAAGTAGTTGTTCAGACCATTCAACATGGACCAGGGGGTCCGGGTGGCTTTCATGTGACTTCTGTTATCATCATTCAGTCTGCTCTGCTGACACTGTACTGGATACTTCCTCATTCAGCAGTGAGTTGCTGTTCTTCAGGCATTGAATTTTGAAAAGATCCGAGACTTTTTTTAACCACTTAGCAGTCTGGTTATTTAAATATAGGGATGCCCCCAAATCAAGGACATAATAAAAATGACAAAATAAATTTTATCAAATTCATTCAATAATTTTCCTGTGTATGATATATTTTAAAACATCCAATACACAGTGCAACATTATGATCTGGATATAAGTGTTCAATCTCTTTGTGAGTTCTTTTTGCATTATGGTCTTTCTTTGAACAATAAATTTACACTGTTGTCCTTTCTACTTTTTTTTTGTGGGTAGTGTAATTTCAATAAAATGTCTATGTACCAGGAAGGGTGAGCGGGAAAGGAAGGAAGGGAAAAGAAATAGAAGACAAATGGAAATCGCTTTTGTAAATAAGGAGAGGAAGAGGAGTTGAAGGGATGGGAGGGGAAAGGGGAAAAAAAGAATCAAGTTATATCATGTACAGGTACAGACTCCTTACAATGAATATGATCATTATATGTATCTAAAATGTACCAGTAACATTAATTTTAAAAATCCACTAAATGTGATGGCGAAGATACTGCTGATGGACATCCTGGTTGACATTTTGCTGTCTTGTATTTTCAATTATTTTTGTCTATTAGACCTACTCTAAATTGTAAATTACTTTTTAAACCTCCTTGTTTTGAATAAATAATGAATGAGTTCCATTTTGTTTGGTGCAGAAGATGCATAAATATTTTATAGTAATAGTTTTACTTATACTTTTTGATGAAAAAGTAATTAATAGTTTTTGATTACAGTATAGCTTATTAAATATTGGTCAACTCTGTCAACACCACCCATAGAATTATTATAATCATTGACCACTATTGGAATTGTTTTAGTTTCTTCTTTCAAGTTCTATCATCTCTTTAATTATGAATAGTGACAATGAGACTTTTTTTTTTGTCTTTCCATTTCATGACACAGACTTTTCCTCTCTGATATCCTAACATTTCTGTTTTCCAGGTTTTTCTTTTGCAGATTTTTTAGCACTTCCTTCCTATTCTTTTTGGTGTCCCAAACATGTCCGTTTTGTACTGTTTTTCTTTTCTTTTTTCTCTTTTTGGGTACTGGGAATCGAACTCAGGACCTTGCACGTACCAGGCAGACTCTAAAGCCACTGAGCTATAACCCCAGCCATTTTGTATTGTAAAAAGAATATCACTGTGTTTTAGAAAAGTATAAAAGTTATGCCTAATGTACTTATAATAAGAGTTTTTATAGATTGTAGCACAAAATGACAGACTTATTTTTCACAAATGAAATAGGCACAAATTAGTAAAAGACAATAGCCAGAACTTATTAGAATTCACTGGAAGCTAGCTAGCATCAATGTCAAATAAAAAAGTATGCAAAAATAGTTGGTATAAAACAAAAAATAGATGTAAAAGTGTATCTTACACAAATGACACATGCCTAAGTGATGTTCTGGAGAGTCAGTATGTAGAGAAATGCACTGCCTGAGTAACAGAGAAAACTGTTAAATGTTTAATTATAATCTTCAAATTTCTTTTTTTCTTCTTTTTCTTTTTTATGTTTCCTTTTCTTTCTTTCTTTTTTGTCCTTGAGACACTATGTCACTCTGTAGTTCAGACTGACCTTGTGCTCACTATGTAGCCCAAGCAGGCCTCAAACTTACAGAAATTCTCCTGCCTCAGCCTCCTGAATGCAGGGATTTCAGGCATCTACCACAATGCCCAACTTAATGGTCTAATTTCTGAGTGGAGGGAGCAGATTGTTAGTAAAGTTCCTGGCCAGTCTTGTGTTGCTGTGATAACCAGACAGTACACATGGTTGTAGTCCTTGTCCTCCCTCCCCTCCTCTTCCGTGGCCACTTACCATAGAAGGCCTACTTTGCTCCCAACTTGGACTGTGTTTGTTTCTATCCTATCTAGCTGTTTTAAGTCAATCCTGAGATCCAGTTGAGCAAACTCTTATGAACTGAGTAGATATTACATGTAAGTTCAGGTTTAGGTTCCCCATCAGTGACTGGTCAAGGAGCTTATCCAGCCAATGAGTGACTTTGCATATCAAAACTCAGAAGCACTTGCCCACTGAACATGGACAAAATTCTGGTGGGTGCTGTGCTTGTTTGAAAATACATCTAAATCTAATAAGACTGTATCGGGGCCTTTTACAAAATAGTATGCTGTTGAGAGCCAGAATACCTTAAAAACAGAGGTTCTTAAACATAGCTCTGTTGGGAATACATTTGCGTTTTCACATACATCAAATAGTAGATGTTCCAGGAAGAACACACCCAGGTGCCCATATGAATAGAATGAAAATCAGATGAAAAAAGCCAGTGTTAAATAGTGAAGTGTCAGATGAGCTATTAAGGCCACATATGACAGGGAAGTGCCATTCTGAATGGACAATATTGAGAATATGCTTTGCAACAAGTGTGGAAGGCTAACTTCTAATATTAAAATTCATGTCTGTGTGAAACTCTGCTCTGTTTTATGTTGCATTTGCCTGCCAATTTTAATAGTCTTTGAGTTTTTCAGATTATACTAAAACAAAAACAGTTCACTCAGTTACATTATTTTCAAATTAATAGTATCAGGCTGGTATTATCGTATGGAGATGTTGGCTTTCATAAGGAAATTTTAAAGAACTGTTTTTCACATATCATTTATGTGGACCATTCTAAACTGCTATTCTGAAAAGAAGCCCTAGAATTAAACTAAAAGCTTCACAAAACCCTAAACTCTAAATTCCATCATTTACCTAATGTATTACCAAGATCATTAGAAATCTTTGTGGTCACATCCCTACATTTTAGCTTCCTTCTCTATTAAGTGAATTTTTTTTAATGGAAATCACTATCCCTAGTTTTGAAATAACAAACTTGTTTTGAATGAGTAAAGATGTAGCCTTACATACAAAATAAGCCTTGCTTTCTTGGATTTCCAGTTTTCTTAATGTTACCTACACAAATGTTTAATTTCATCTGATTCACAGAATAGTAAGCGGTCTCATGTGGATGAGAAACTCCTAGTTTTAGGACCCTCTCTTCTGGTTAGACTCTTTTGAGCTTCACACTGAAAGTCCATTTAAGGTTAGAGATGAGAGGAACAGGGCCAGACACCCATTTCTCTGGAAGCTGCACAGGCATTTGAAGACCAAAACTTTCCTGGGAGGGGGAATCTGAATCTCGGGTCAAGGAATTACAAGTGGTCTACATTAGCATGAACTGCTTCTATATAGTATTTTGTTTCACTGTTAGTTCTTTAAATGAAATAAAATTTGTACCTAGTATATGAAATAGCATAGATATCCTGAGACAGTTCTGGCAAAGTTGTTCCGAGTTATTAGAAAAGACTCTCTTAGCTGTGATTAAAAAATAATAGAGCAAGTAGTTGTGGTGGTGCATGCTTGTAATCCTAGCACTCTGGGAAGCTGAGGCAGAAGAATCTCAAATTTTAGCCCTGCCTGGTCATCTCAAGGACTTAGGAAGACCCTGTCTCAAAATAAAAAATAAAAACAAGGCTAGAGATGTAGCTCCATGTGAAGACCCTGGTTTGAATCCTTACTGAGGGGGAAAAAAGTACAGAGCAAATTGTGATCTCTGTGGATGTTCCATGATTACATTAAAAAAAATAAGCCAGATTTTGACACTTGAAAGGTTTTGAAAAGGTTTGAAAACTGAGGCTTAAAGGTTTTCTGTCCCTCCCCCCCTGGTGTTCGCTATCAGCATGAATGTGCTGGCCTGCAGGAGATAAAGTAAACTTTGTAGGCCACTTGTGATTGCAGCTGCCAAATGTCCCCATTCTGAGACAAAAAAAAAATGATATGGTTATTTTACAGGAAATACTGTACAGGACTGTGGTTTATGCAAAGGAAATGCCCACAAAGAGACTAAAATAGTCTTAGTACTTACTGATGTACGTTATGCTTGAAATAGAATTCAGTTGATACAAACAAATCTTACTTTTAGGTTTTATGTTAAGAATTAACTCTAATATACTTTAACATGGAGCATGGCAGTGACTCAGTATTTTTACACGGCTTGCTGACAGCATGTAGTTAGGAGAGGACACTACATAAACGCTGTATAAATAATGGGAACAGATGGTTGAGGGACAATTGTTTGACTTTAGCCCTGTCAAACAATGAGTCAAGCCAGATTTAAAATGCAATAGTGTTGTAGTAAGCAGCAGTATCATTCCTTTTCATTTGCTGACAGATAAGCTCTAGACTTGTAATTGTCATTTTGCAATTCTTTCCACAAATCATTTAATCTGTTTTACTGACATTTTTCTGTGTGGTTGGATCCATGGCAAATGGACCAATTTGTGCGGCTAGACTGCTGCGTGCTGCCCTCCAGCACCTATAGTTTATAATGTAAGAAGCTGCTGTTTGAAGTCTTCACGTTTGTACACCTGTATAAAATAAGGCGGAAAAGAGCTTTGGGAATAAGGTAGCCCAGACCTCCCATCTTGCAGGTGTATCAGACAGAAGAACTTAGTTTTAAAGGTTAACTGCCAGGGTAGATAGAATAATGGCCTCCCAGAAATGTCCCTGTCCAAGTTCTAGGACCCTGTGAATATGTTACCTAACATGGTGAAAGGAACTTTGCAAATCTGATCAAGTTAAGAACCTTGAGCTCGGGAGATTATTTTTGGATTTTTTCATGTATGTCTGGTATAATCATAAGGGTCCTTAAACACAGCGAATCTTTCCCACCTGAGTTAGAGATAGCACATTTCTGGCTTCAGAGGTAGAGGAAGAGCCATAAGCTAACAGTAATGGGCGGTCTCTGGAAAAGGTGAGAGAAAGGATTCTCTGCCTTTTACATTTGGCCTTTTGAGAACCAGGTTGAGTGTCCGATTGAGAAATGTAACACAATAAATATGGACTATTTTAATATTATATATATATTTTAATATTTTAATTTGTGGTAATTATTCACAGCCATCCTAGAAATGTACTCACCAAGTCAGGGGTTAAACTATCACAGGCAGCTAAGTCAGGTAGAAATACAGGCAGTGGAACAGGGCTGGGCCCTTGAGGGAGTCAGTGCGGAAGATGGGAACACATAGCAGCAGTGGCTGGAGGCCTGCCTGTTGGGAGCCAGGTCTCAAGATGAAGACCAGTACCTGGACCCACAAGCCTTACCCAGGGATAAGCAATAGATTGGGAACGTGTTGCTCTGTGGAGGCCAGAACTCCCTAGTTGTCTCTTCCTAAGAAGATTCTTGTTCTCTTCTGCTACACTTGCTGTGTGACCTACTTCCTCATTGGATCAATATTACCTACATGGTTAAACCTAGTATCTTATTGGTTGATCAGTTCTGTCTCTCCTTGTATGCACCTGGTGATTTTGCCCTGTAATACTTCCTCTGTGAAGTGCAGTCCATAGCAGTGTGTTTCTTTGGGTTCCCTCCTGTCTTGCAGGAGTTGTATCTCTCCGCCTTAAAAATATTTCCTACACTTAACCTCCACTGTTCCTTAAAATTTATTCTTAAGTTTTGGGGAACATAAACTGAGCATATTTAGCATCTAGCAAGTTGAGAGTTACATTTATTTGCCATATATCCAAGCCAGGTTTGAAACTCAGACCTATACCTTATAATCTACATCTTTTCATCTTTTTATATCACTGAACTACATACTTGAAAAGGCACGAACTACTTTGCACTCCTTTCTTAAGATTTAACCCTGGAGTGGGCAACTGGCTGTCACTTCGGGAGCGTTTGCTGATTGATGCCACTGCTGTCTAAGCATTAGGCAGATATTTTAGAGAAACTGAGACAGAATGAATGTAGCATTGCTTAGTTCTACAGGTTGTCACCATACTTTTTGTGCTCCAAGTTATCTAGAATGCTACCTCGGGTGCCCAGCAGTGTTGGAGTGTGTCTAATCCAGGTGTTATCTTATCCCTGTGTCCCATATATCAGGACCCTTATGAATAATTCAGAAGCCCCCAATTAGTCTAGAACAGGGATTAGTCATGAATGATTGTGAAACATGTTAACTCAAATGCTAAATCAAAGGAAAAACATTTGTTAAAATTTTTAAATATTTTTAATTGACACATAAGTATGCATATTTATAGGATACAATATGTGTTATGTGTATGTATGTATGTGTGTGTGTGTGTATATATATATATATATATATATATATATATATATATATATGAAACAAGTCCCCCTCACCTTTGATCATGGGCAGTGGACAGATAAGACCAAGGATCAGGAGAGCGCAGTGCAAAAGAGATTATATCTTCCAAAAACAGTGGCCAGCCCAACAGACTGACACACCTCAGAGTGGTTAGAGTGAGCAGTGTAGCTCCTAGCATGCAGTTCCCTTCCCGCTTCTAACACATTTTCCTTCTACCTTTCCTCATTGCCTTGAATATTCTAGGGGCACAATCTCTGTACCTCGTAGAATGTATCTCATGTATATAATTTAATTGAGGTGGATTCTAGGACAGGATTGCCTGTTGAAAGCCCCTAAAGATGATCAGTATCCTGTCAAGCATTCCTGCCAATCTTATCTAGAGACCCAGTGAGACACACCAAAGGTGGGTGTACTGCTTTTAAATTCTGAAAACCTGGTTTGTCTCTGTATGCTTTTTATTTTCTGTTGTCCTGATACCACTTTTCTGTTTGTGCCACATTTTTGTCAGATCTGCCCTGAGTCACCTTCCCATTGTCTTCAGTAAATGTAGATGCTGTTTCTGTTATCATTGGATATATACTTGCAGTTTTTACTTGCCCTACACAAGAGCCTGGAATCTGGTGGATTCACCTCATGGTATCAAAATGATATCTTTAACTCTTTTGGGATTAGTATGGAGATTCCTCAAAAAACTAAAACTAGAAATTCCATTTAACCCAACTATTCCCCTTGGAGGTATTGTCACAAAATAACTTTCTTTTTGAATTTGATTCTTACTTCCCATGGTGCCCTTTTAAAAAAAGTTACTCCTTGACAGAATAATAGTATTGTAAGTAAACTCAGTGGTAAAAAATACAAGATTAAATAAGGGCAAGGTTTATAATCCCTGAGAAATTGTAATCCAAAGACTTCCTGTCATATTTCATACCATCTACCAATTCTCACTTACTGGTAATAGCTTTTTGGAACACTGGTGAAAGGCATTCTATAGAGAAGTCCTTTATTTAGTAAAAAGAATTCTTTGATTGTGTCTAATTTACGTGGCTGAAGCAGTGCTAATCTACTTCCACTGCACTGCAGTGTTCTTTCTCTATGGCAGTAAATTCTTGGGTCAGTGTTTCTTGCATGTGACTCTTCTGCTGGTTATGAACCACTTAAATGAAGCATGTCACATTCACATTTGCTCATTGGGTCTAGGTTAAAAAGTGAGACCCTCATCACTGTGACTATAGTTCAAAATGTAAAATATGGGACCTCTAAGCTTGTCTGTAAGATGGTTGCTTTTTTTTTTTTTAACTCATACCTGGGTAGTGAAAGTATCGGCCAAAAATAAATGTCAAATACTGCTTTATTTCTGTTCTAAGTTGTATGTAATAGTGCTTCCATTGTATCTGTCCAGTTTTTTTTTTTACCGATGGTTATATCTGCTTAGAGAAGGTGAGACTGGTTGTTATCATAGATGATTCAAGGTAGAAAAATAGACGAACCTAAAAATATATTTAAATTAAAATGCTTGGGTGAGGATAAGAAATATATTAAAGAATGTTGCAAGAATTGAGTATCCCTTCTCAGAAATGCTTGGGACCAGAAATGTTTCAGATTTAGGATTTTAGAATATTTGTATATACATAATAAGATATCTTAGCAGAAGGAGCTGAGTGTAAACACAAAATTATGTTTCATATTTTTGTACATATAGACTGTACAGTATTTTGTTCAGTATTTTTAGTGTGCTTACATTTTGACTTTAATTCTTTACAAAGGGGTCAGTTGTGGAGTTGTCTACTTGTCTGTGCTTACAAAGTTTCAAGCTTGGAAGCATTTTAAATTTTGAATTTTTGACTTACAAGAAACTGGCATATGTAAATTGTTAATAATTTTTATTAATTTTTTCATAAGAGTTGTAGAGAAAATGGTAAATAGAAGAATTTTCTCTTTTGATATGGAAATAAGAAAAAGATGGTAATATTTACTACTTAAATATTAAAGAGTTTTATATTTTTGAAAATATAAAATCAGGCTGACATAGTGCCCTTTATTTTCCATTGGTTTACTTTTTATAATAATATTGGTTTCAATCCTATAAGAAAATCAATTTGCTTAATACAGAAACAACTTCAAATACTTCACCTTGTAAATTCAGTGACCAAACCTTCTGTGAGAGTACTGTATTTAGGCTATAATGATCAGTTGACCTGTCTGTTGAGTTTCATAAAGCTTAAGTGGCAGAATAGTCTTTGGCTTTTCACTAGGATTGGAAGGAGATTTGCCCTAAGAAGCACATGTGATCAATCAGCAAACTACTTGTCAAGGTTTAACACACTAGAACAATAATGAAAATATGACCTTGTATTTGCACAGCAATTTTCATTATTTCTGAACTCTTAACACTTACATTATTGCATTGTGCTCCATTGTGGACTATAATACAGAAGACTCAGATTCTTATCTCTGTTTGGAAATAAGACTCAGGAGAACTGATGGCTCTGTAAAGGCTAATAAGCAGTGGTGAAGAAAAACTGAAATTCAATCTTAAAAATGTATTTTACAATATAAGGTTGAAAACACATTTTATATCAATGAACCCCCTTAAGTTAATCTTATTAATCTGAAGACAATAACAATAACTCTTACTACTAGAGACGGTGTTATTATTGATGTCACATTTTTTTAGGGGGACACAGGCTTCTATGCATTCTCACTTAATGTGGCTGGAATGACAGTGTATTATAGAAAGACGTCTTATCTTCCAGCTTGCCTGTCCCAGCCTAGTTGTGTATAAATGAACATGAATTTACAGCATGATAAGGCAGTATTTGTGAAGCGTCCTGGTGATGGCAGAGATTCCCTAAGTCATTCCCCAAGGAAAGTTAGCTTTGACTGAGTAAGATAAGCAGGAAAAGAGTGAGGTAGAAGGTGACATTTAGACTGAGCTTTAGGCAGGGATTTTGTAAGAGCCTATTTTATTTGATAGAAAAAAAAGGAATCTTTGGGCAAAAACATTAATACAGGAAAGGTCAAATTGTTTGTAAGTGGCAGACCAATTTGGCAGAATGGAATTTCTGTAGGTGAATAATTACAATAATCATTTTTCACATGAGCATGAGAAAGTGCCGGATTTTTCTCTGAAAGATTCTGCCTAAAATCCCTTCTCTTTAATCTATTAAGGAGGAATAGACTGTGGCAATTTTTACCCAGTAGGCTACTATCTTTGAAATTAATTATAATAGTTTACATAGGCTAATTATATAGATTCACATTTTCTTTTTATTTTCATTTTCCCTAATTTCGTCAGCAGAGAGGTATAAGGATATATTGTACAGATCACTACAGGTAATAATTAGATATGATGTGTTATGCAGCCACCTTAGATTGACTTGTCAGCACATGGCAGCCATGATAACTATGCAAGTTATCTTGGTCAAGATATTTTATATAAGAGAGAAGATAAGAAATAGGCTTTTTAGGCCATATGGTTTCTCTTGAAACTACTTAAATTTACCTTTCTAGGGGAAAAGCAGTCACAGACAATACATACATGAATGAGTATGATTTTTCTTAGTAAAACTTTATTTTCAAAAACAGATGAGGGAACATATTTGGTCCACAGTGGTAGCTTGCTGACTTCTGTTTTAGACTTGTGTTTCTATCTCATTTCAATAATTGGACCCTAGATTTCTTGACTTTCTCATGTCTGTGCTTTCTTTGATTTTAAAAATAGTCTTCTCTGTCTTTTGGTTAATACTGCATTCACGCTATATTACTTCTAATAAATTTTAAGATTTTGTCTAGGACAATGTGCCAAACCTATGGCATGCAAGCCAGGTCACCCCAGTGTTGCCCCAGTAGGCAAGCATCAGATAACAGTGCACATAGGGGCAGCATTGGCATTTTGTGGTAAATATGTGGATTTGGGATTGCAGTTTGGGTCTCTAGAAGGTTCACTGTCGCTGGTCTAGTAAGTAAACCATTGTAACTTACCATTTAGTTATTACTAGTTATTATATGGAATATATAGGTTTATTATTAAGACAGAACATACTTTACCCTTTTAAAGGCCTGTAATTCCAGCACTTTGGGAGGCTGAGGCAGGACTGAAGATTGAAGCCAATCCTGGGCAATTTTGTTATTTAGCGAGACCTCCTCATGAGATAAAAAAGGGCTGGCATGTAGCTCGGTGTGAATGCCCTGGGTTCAATCTCCAGACACTCTCTCTGTGTCTGTCTCTGTCTCTGTCTGTCTGTCTCTCTCTCGCACACACATACGCACACTCATGCACACACACGCACACACACACACACACTCATACTCGCGCACATGTGGGGGTTAGAGGCCCAGAGGTCTGGTTGGTGGTGATAGCAGAGGAGGGGGTCTGAGCACACCCAGATTTCCCTAGTCCTTGGCAGACCAAGTGGTTCTCCCTGCCTGAACCGTCCAGCTCAGGTCCCACCCTGCAGCCTCCCTCCACCCACCCTTTACCACACCCCCATCACACCAACACGCCCACCCTATATGGTCCCTGCATTTTCTGTAATAAAATTGGATCTGCATCAACAGCCAAGTCTCCGGAGTCTTTGCTCCGTCGCCACTTACCTCGGGCCCAGGTCTACAGTGAGGCCCATGAGACCTCACGTACACACACACACACACACACACACACACATACACCCCTGTAGGTTATTTTGTTCGGAATTATACTTACTTCCTGAGGAGGCTGACCATGTTCATCTCTGGAGTCTCCTTAATACTTAGCAGTAAAACCTTGTGCATTGGTACTGAAAATTTCCATATTGTCCATTTGAACTCCTGTATAGGTTTATTTCTATCAGTGTATGTATTTATTAATAGTTGCTTGTTAAAAAATCTTTTTTCACTCTCTTTCTCTTTGGCTGTCATGCCATTTTTATTTCTCTTTGAAAAAAAAATCTCTTGAAATACTTATTATGCCTCTTTTACTTTTTACCGTTCCAGTCAGGCATTACATCACTGCATTACAATTACTTCTATCAGCATCACCAGGGACCTTCATGTTCCTTAAAGCAGGACACGTCTCTGATCAGCCATTTGCAAACATTCGCACAGTCCCCTCTCTACTTCTTAAAACCATCTTTACCCGCTTTCTTGAAAGCCAAGTTGTAATAGTCTGCTTGGGATGTCATAAAAAATACCACAGCAGCAGTGGCTTACACACAGGAATTTATTTTCTCCTAGTTCTAGAGGCTAGATCTCCATAACTGAAGAGTAAACAAAGTTGCTTTCGAGTGAAAGCGCTCTTCCTGGCTTGTACAGCTGCCTTTTCACTGTGTCCTCATGTGCCTTTTCCTCAGTGAGTGGTCATGAAGAAAGAGAAAGAGAACTCATTGGCTTTCCTTCTTATAAGGGCACCAATCCTGTTGGATCAGGGCCTTAACCTTCTGTTCTCATTTAACCTTAATTACTTTGCTTGGAGGTTGTATCTCCAAATACTAGCACACTGAGGGTTAAAGCGTCGACATAGGAATTTCCTAGGGGAGAAGAAAATCTTCAGTTAGTGATGGACATCTCCTGCCTTTCCTACTGCCTCACGAGCTATTCTTCTGTCAATTTTTTTTTTTTTACTTGCTTCCCATTACTTTATCTCTAAAATTTGGAATTTCTTGGACTCTATTTTAATTCCTGTTATTTTTCATGGTAAATAGCTGTATGAGTAGTCTCACTTCCATGGAGTTGCTTACTTCTTACAGAGATACAACTGCTATTTGCTATGTGCAGTTTCTTCCAGATTTTAAGCTGAAGACTAAGCCTCTCTCTAAGCTCCTGACTCACATCCAGTGTATATTTCACTTGACTTCAAATTAATTACATCCAAAATGAAACCCTTACTTTCACATTCCTTTTTATAAATTAGAAAAAAACTATTGCATGTTTGTGACACATAATAAATATATTCATTGTGGGGAGTTGGTACATGTACATGTCACATCTTGTTCCCCATAGATGCTTCTTCCCTACTCTTCATTTTAGAAAATGAGTCCATTATCTTCAGTTTCTAAAATCATAACCCTGAGGATTATGAGACATACTTTAATGTCTCATTTAAGGAAGTCTTGCATTCACTGTAAATTTGTCTTGCTTTTCATTCTCCTTTGTACTTCCAGGCACTCTCTCATCAGTCGAGTCTCAGGAAAAGCATCACCTTTCTTGCCCATCTGGTCTGGTGAATCTTTTAGAGCTCTCAGTGATAACAAACAGACCGCTGCTGCACGTGTGCCATTGCTTCACCACCACGGGTCTAGACTATCTGAATATTCACTCACACAGTCAATAGCGTCTCATCATCTAGAATCTTGTTTTATTGATATTTATTTATTTATTCTTTGTTCCTCTCTTGGAAATGTAACGTTAACAAGAACAAAGAAAGAGCTTGTTTAGCTTACTCTCTTCACTGTGTCTCCACCATCTAGAATAGTGATTGGGATACAGAGGAGGTGTTGAAGAAATGTGTTCATGGTCACAAAGGCTCTCAGCCATCTCCCAGGGCGTACCCAGCACTGTCTTCCTTGTGGATCTTTTCACTTGCTGATCTGCTTCCTAGAACAACTCCTTTCCTCTTCACAAGGCTGCCCTTTCTCTCCGAAGCTTCATGTTCACATGTAGTTGCAGTTTAAATGACCTCCTCTAACATTTTTTTTCCCCTCATTGACCCAGCACCAAGAAGATTTTTTTCCCCTCATTGACCCAGCACCAAGAAGAATCCCTTCAAAGAGCTAAAAATGTATTTTATACCTTGTTTGTATCTTTCTTTCCTGTGTTGTCTTCATGCTGAAGGGACATTGTTTTATTCTTTATTGTTTTTTAATAAAGTCTGAAAATACTTTGTCTTGAGATCTTTGTTTTCTAAGGCTGCAACAATGGAAATGATTATTCTAGGAAATTTAAATGCCGAGATTAGTAATACTTCTCTAAAATCTCCATCCATAGTCAGTGCACAGGAGAAGGTAACTTTGGGTTTCTCCAGAGACAGTCTCATGAGTCAGAGGGGAGCCTCCCAGCACATGACTTGCACAAGACAGTGAATTAATGCTTTATCCCTGTGTGTGCCCTTAATCATCTAAGTCGCTGGGAAATTTGCATTTTTCTCCTCCTGCTGTATAAATTTTAAGGGAAGCTGGTTCCTTACTGTAAATGAAAAAAGAGGCCAGACTGTTGTTTCTTCTTTTAAGGAGATTGGATTGGAAGGATTTTTAAAACATGGCTTATGGGAGAAATTAAGGTCAGTTATTTTTGTCTGGTAGCCCCAGAGTTTCAAAAGGGAAAAGATATTCCTTGCTGGAACTGTTGTTACAGAGTTAAAACTGCCTTCAGTATACTTCCATGTTGAGACAGCAGTTTGGAGGAAGTACTTGGGCAGTGTGTGTTTTTCAGCAGCACTGAAACAACTGTATGACAAATTCCCCCACCCTCATTTTCCACTGATAGTGATTATTTCCATTCTAAGAAGTATGATTCTGACGCGTCAATATTCTCATCACCAAGGTTTGAGATATCTTAATATTTTGTCATCTTTGTTTCATGTCAGTTTTTCGTTTTTCTTTTTCACAAGGAATAATATGTTACATACATAACATATGTTCATTTGCTGGTGTAAGAAATTTTTGCTCATAATTAATGTTTTTTTCTCTCTTTCCCCAGGGTTGACTCTGTATGTATATATGTGCGTCGTGTGTGTGTGTGTGTGTGTGTGTGTGTGTGTGTGTAGTTTGTGTGATAGGAAGGGAATAAGCAGTTTTTGTTGTTAAAAAATTGGTAGTGAAATATTTTGAAGGAGAAAAAGTTAAGTTGTTAAGAACAGAGTGTTCTGTTTCTTTAAAGCTATCTCTTTTGCTGTTTTAGCTGGATGTTTTTTCCAAACAAGTTAAAACCAGATCACTAATATTTAAGATAAACAGAAAACCTACACTGTAATAATTATTTTTAGCAATTCTTGTGTTATAAAATTTAATCAAGCAAAACTCCACATATACTTTGACTCTAAGGACAATTGTTCTAGGTACTAGTGGAAGCCTGCAGTGCAGCCTTCCTTTTAGCATTTTCCTTGATGACGGTGATGTCTTAGGGTTGATATCAACAAGGAGGGGAAACTAAATAACCAGGCAGTGTGGTCAGCTTTCACCTTGGTAAACCCACTCTGTACTTCCACACGCACACACATATATGTATATATATTCATAAACATTCTAATGATGGTTGTGTGTTTTATAAACGTGTATTGACATAAATGACACTTTACATCGCTCTTTAATTCTGGTGGTATACATTTTGTCATTCATATTTTAGCTATTTATAATACCAATACATAATATATTAGTATTTATTTGTAAAGTTTGTTTTCCTTTCCATTTTTTTGTTTCAGAACTTGAGGATATGTATGTTTCCAGGTAGTCATACTGAAGGTGTGATCAGCATTGTATGGTAACACCTCATGGTCGATTGCCAATTAATTGAAGAGACTACAGTACATCTGGGAGAATGTAGCTGAGTTCCATATAGATCTTGATTGGTTGGTCATGAACCTTTGGAGGCTACTGGATAAGGCAGAGGAACTAATCTCTTTTCTCCAAAGTGCTGCCTTTTGGTGCATTTGTGATGTACCAAATCGTCACTGTGTTCAGACCAGCTTCTACCACACGGTGCAGAGGACCTTTGGACCTTGGTCTACGTTGACCAGGTTGAGTGCCATGTGCCGTTTAGTGACTAGAGTGTTCCCTGGTGTCCTTTATGAATTAATTGCCTCTGGGAATGATGCCTAGCGCTATGGGAGTGGCCCTTGGCGAACTAGTCTTTTGAAGTCTGGTTGCCAGGTGAAATTGTGAACTTGACTCCTGAGAGTGAACTATAGCAACAGATTGCTTTTTCCTCCTTGAATGCCATTTGCTAATATCAGAGTTTGTCTTTCTCTTGCTTACATACAGTCTTTGGTCTTATGTAATTCTGGGAGGAGTTTTGTGCTTGGTTGTCCATGCCCTCTTGCTCTGCTAGCCATGGGAGAAATTCTCTCCTCCCTGTCATCTCAGCGCCTACCTGTGGATGGCTTCCCTCTCTTGTTATCTAGGGCACTGCAGAGGTCTCTTAACTGACTTGCCTAAATCCCTGTCTCCCTTTCTATCTGAGAAGTTTGAAAATTCAGCTCCGCTCTTCATGAACTTTGGATGGTTCCAAGTGCTGCAGAGAGAAAGTTTGCCCTTCTTAACACAGCCTGGATGAGTTTTAATAATCTAGCTTTAATCAGCCTATCTGATATCAGGTCTTTTCTTTTCTGCTACATAAAAATTGCCATGGCTGAGGGTTCATCACTTCCCAGACCTGCTGTGCACTGGCGCGACTTCATTCCTTAAATGAGGCCACTACCTCTGTACCACAGCCGCTTTCTGCCTTTGGAAATCCCACAAGCTCTTTAGGCCCAACACGTGTGTTTTCTTCTCTGCGGGGCTGCCCACTGCTCTGCGAGGGAGTTAATCATCACCTCTTTTGTGTCTCTGTAGACCTTCTTACATTTTTTTCGTAATCAGCTTGTTCTTATTTGTCAGGTATGTATCATTCCCCATTACATAGTAAGATCCTTTTGAGTGAGCCGCAAACATTTTCTCAGAGGGGTATCTTATCACCTCTGGAGGTTCTTACATCTTTCAGGATCTGGTGGTTGCAACTGGAGGAATATTGTTGTGGGTGTGGTGTGAGGTAATCAGTTCAGTCTCTGGACATGTACAGTAGTTTTTTTTGCACAAATTCAGGAGGTTCAGGCTAATGCCAGGCTTCTGCCCCCTCAGATTTTCCATAATAGGTTATTGATGGTCTTTGTGATCATGGGACCTTCCTGAACCTCTGTTCCAGTTTGCTCATTTGGAAAATAAAGAAGTTTTGAATAAACATTCTTTCAAATTTCTTCTAGTTGTACAAAGATTTTACTATATTCCTACATTTGTACATTTTGCAGGCAGCATGAATTTCTTATGAATAAAAGCAAGCAGAGTAAGTGAGCTAAAAGAAAAGCACTAAGCCCAAACACTGATGAACACCTCTGCACTGGCCAGTTCAATATTGGAGTGAAGCTTGTTAGTGACTATTGTACAGTACCAGAAGTTTTTCAGAAACAGGGTAAAAAATGTGATTATATAACCAGGACTGGACAAGACTGAGATTATATAAGACTGTATATGGCCAGTGTTAATTAAAAAACCAACTATTATTTAATTGAGCATCACACACACGTGTTTGACATTAGATGAAGGCTTTTGCATTAAGGATTTCAATTAATTCTCAAAGCCAATTTGTAGAATTTGAATGGTTATCTCAATTTTATATAGAAGAACAGGCTTAGAGAAGTTAAATAACTTTCCCCAAGTCACCTAAGTGTGAAATTTTCAAGTTATTACTTGGTATTGTTTCATCAGATTCTGAAGCCCATGTTCTTTTCATTAACACCTCATGTTGCCTATCTGTCAGAAAATGAAATGAATGCCTATGTGGGCTGTGGAAAAGACCTAGAGTTTGGAGACACTGTTTCTTGTTGACTTGCATCCTAAACAAATTGTGCTCTCATCATTGACAGTGCGAATTTTATTCCAAATATTCCATCTTCCTTAAAAGAAGCACTTTGCTATTGTTTCAGAAGCTATTCTCATTAGTATCTCTACTAATTAATTGTAACCCATAGAAACAGACACTGGCTGATTTAAATAGACAGGGAAGTCGCTTAAAGAAGACAGAATTACTCACAGAATCTCTGGAAGCACCTTAGAACCAGGGAGTTAGGCGTAATGCCTGAAATGACACCGTTGAACTTAACTGACAATGAGAGCTAGCATGGGCACTGTCCGTGCCACTTGACAGTTGTCCTGGATTCCAGCCACTGCTCTGCAGCCTTGATTTAGATGCTGTCACTAGTTTCCATAATAGTGTATCCAAATGCCTTGCCTTTCACTAACTTCTAAGTTAAAGCCTAGGGCTCAAGTACTGATTGGCAGAATATAGACCCTGAGCTGCAGTGGAGGCTGGAATGTGAGTGTTGGACATTTCTATTTTGAGAGTGTGAAGTGGCCTCTTCCTCCTAATAGGGGTATTTTCTATACAGAGGTAATTCAGATGCATAATAATCAAAATAATTTCAGGAATTATAGCATGTTTAAGGTGTAATTTATATTATTGGGATGGCTTTTCATCTTTCTCTCTCTCTTTTTTTGGGGGGGCATTGGGTACTGGGGATTGAATTCATGACTTGTGCTTGCCAGGCAGACGCTTATGCTGCTGAGCTAAATCTCTGGCCCCTCATCTCATTTTAAGAATAAGAAAAATGAGATAGAATTTTTTGTTTCTTTGGTGTAAGAACTGTGATATTCTCTCTTTATTTTTCTGGAATCACGTATCACCAGGTTCTCTTGATTGTATATCAGTCTCCAGTCTGCCACTTTCTCTGTTATTGGGGATACAACCCCACACTGGGTCTTCAGGACCTTAGAGTTTCTCAATAATCTCTCTTTCCCTAGATACCTTCCAATACCAGTTTCTCCTCCTGGATCTATCCTTCCAATTTTCACCAGAATACCTTCCATAGCACTGTTTAATTGTATCTCTTCATTACTCAGAATTATTAGAGTTGATGATTGATTTATGAGTCAGTAACTTTTTTTGTAAATGATATACCTATTTGGATTTTTTTCTGATTTAAATTCTTTTAGCTGTTGATGAAAGAAAGCATGGAGTGCTTCTTATAGAATATAGAAATATTCTTATGTTTCCAAAATCCTTACAGACAGCAACTGTGGCAGATGTTTATTTTTATCCTATTCTTAATGTTAGACTCATAATAGGTTCTTGATTGGTAGTTTATTAAATGGAAAATAAACTTTGAATATAGCTTTTTGGTTAATGAATTTTTAAAATTATATTGCAAGGAAGAAACCTGATTCAACAGTTTTGAATCACTTATCATTTGGACTTCTGTACTCTGTGTATGTTTGGACTTTTGTGCTCTGTGTATGTTTTTCTCCATCTGAAATTTAAAACAATTTAAAAATTGTTTTGTATATATAACCTCAACTACAATTGTTGACAGCTAATGGTAACTAGGTATGTTCATTTAACTTCCACTATCCCTACTCCTTGGAAACCATTGTAAGAAATAATAATAAAGCACATAGAATTTTTTTTAGGTAATAAAAAAGAGACATGTGTGGCACACAGAAGAATTATGAAATTATATTTCCTAAGATTTTTTGACTTTTATCTATTGTAGGATCTGTTTCTTTGAGACATCTCTTCACTATGATCTGAACCAGCAGCATTTACAGAGTTATAATTTAGTGTATTCTGCAGTTGTGCTAAGTAATTTGCTGTAAGCCAGACTTACAGAATTATGCCTTTTTCTCAGCTTTTGTTAATGCTATTTTAATATTTATTTTCTAGCTTAGTTCTTATAAAGTGATATTATATTTAATTTTATGTTTGCTGAAACAGGACTCATTACTACCTCGTCCCAAACTAGGTCTTTTGATGTGAGGCAGCCTGGTTGATTTGTTCACTTGTAGAAAATGGTGCTAGCTTATGGCTTCCTGCTGCAACTTAAAAAAGCTTAAGATAGAAACCTCAGGCTATTTTATCTGTCCCGTGAATTATTCCTGTTACATAGAGAGCCATATTAGAGAAGCTAAAAGGCATTTCCCAGAGGAGCCCTAATTCATAGAATGTTTATCAGCCCTTTACGTTTTTCTCCTTGGGTTTGTCCTTTCCCATTTTTCTTTGTGGTTGTTAATAGTTTTTATATTGATTCATAATAGGAGTTATTTAGATGTTAAAAGCATTAACTTTTTGTCTTTAAAATGTTTGCTTCTGTTGATGGTTGTTGTGCTGTCATATTTTTATTCTAGTCTATTGACTAGATTATGATTTCTCTCCATCTTGGATATTTTAAAAATCTTATAGTAAATTAAAAATTAATCTAGAATTTTGGGGGTTTTATAGTATAGCAAAGAAGTAATTGATTGTTTTTCCCAAAATTGATCATAATTTTGTAAGCATAACAGCCAGTTTTCTTTTATTTGGTACTTATGCCTAGCTATGTATTTCTCTAGTTTGTTTTTCTGTATGAGGCTTTCTGAAAATGTCATGCTATTTTAGAATGAACTGTCAGCCTACTTGTTCATTTTTGCAGGTCACAGATCATTCCCAGATCATTCTGTGAAGATCTGATTATTAGGCTCATTGTTCCTTTGCAGAGGTCATCTGTGAGCAGGAAGCATAGGGCCCATACTGGGGGCATCGCTTCCTCCAGTGTTTTCTTCAAGATGTTTATCTTTTCATCAGCTTTAGAATGGTTAAGACTTTTGTTTCTTGATCGTGGGATGTAATGAAAAACGATGAACGGACAGTACCAATGTGTTGTCAACTACACATCTTTTATCTTTGGTGTCTTAAGGGAGAATTAACCTGCTAATTCAGAACATATTCATGAATGAGGATAGGGCTTTTAAAATTGGAACTATTTATATATTCCAGAAATGAAAAAACTTTTTCGAGAATGATATCTTCAAATCTTTATTTCCTGGTTTCTTATCGCTTCTTGACTTTTTTTAAAAAACGTGCTTTCCTCCTACTTTTTTCTCTTGATTTCTTTGTCCTGTATTGGCTTGCTTGTTCCGCATATTGCCCTCTCTTAGTTGTCCATTTCCCCCTGTGAGTGGTTCACTCACCTGTGTCCTTTCTTTCACCATTTCCTTCTGGCTTTGCTTAGTAGATGATCTCCAGACATCTGAATGAGGCAAAAGAACATGTTTGGATGCCTTCCTATAACATGTCTACCTGTTTGGTGATTATATTTGGACAGAAAGATGAGATTGCTCAACTGAAGCACTGAGGGGAAAATTATTCCCTTGTTTGCTAACTGAAAAACCCAAATCATAAGAAAATATATTTAGTTTGGTCATGTGATTAGAGTGTTAAGGAAACACTTCAAATGAGACTTGAATATGAATTTTCATGAAATTTTCTCAATTTTGAGAAATTCCCTTGTTGTTTCATACAAATTTAAAATCAGTCATAGTTTCTTAAGTTAAAGAGGAAAATAGACTATGTGAAATTTAAGGCATGACTTGCTCAGTTCCGTGTGCAAGACCTGCGTTCTCTTCTTGTTCTGAGAAGGTAACCCGCAGCTCCTCCCCCTCCTATGTGTGTTTCTCTCCAATCCTCCTTTCCTCTTGGTCTTCTGAGACTCCAGAGGGATAGCAAGTGCTGATGGAGGGGTGTGAGTCACCCTGTAAGGGCACCCACACCTCTACAGAGATTCATACTTGCGCCCTGAGGCTGGGTGTGGGCTTGGGTTGTGTGTCGTGGTCCTGGCCTCTGCCGTCAGAGCACAGATGTCAGTAGGATTCGCACTGTCACTGGCAAAGCTTCAGTGCAGATTTTAGTCCACCTTTTCTTTTTTGTGGCAAATGTGAAAGAAACAGAAGTTATTTTAGAAAATATGGACTTTATGAAGACATACACTTCTAGAAACATTGTGTAATTGGAAGTTCATTGTTTTGTTACATTTCATTTTCTAGTAGCAGTACATTATGCACTAACTCAATTATCCTTAAGAGCTTTCTAACGATGTTTCTTTAAAAAATTCAGATCAGTAAAATAGTTAAGTTTTCTTTGCTGTAGTGTGCAAAAATAAAAGAATATTTTGTTCCTTTTTTTTGTCATTCTCAATTTCATGTTTGGGTCACTTGGGAAGTAACTGTAGCCTGAATGCAAATTTTGTGTTCTAATATACAGCACAAAAAGGGATTTATCTATAATAGTCCAATAATTGGAAAGTGAGTGCCTTTACCTAGTGACTTGCATGATATTGTTTTGGAATGTTTAAATGTTTTTTTCCAGTTTAAGTGCATTTTGAATGTATTTTTCTGATTTCTTCCCTTAATTTATAAACTTGATTTTATACATTTCAGATTTTGTAACACATTTAGAATAGTGTTTTTGCATATTGTAAAGTGCTCATAAAATATTTTCAGTTTAACTTGACTATAAATTAAAGGTATATTGAGGATCTAGACACTGCCGGTACCATTTGAAGTGCTATGTGAGGACTAAGAAGAACTGACAAGCTGGTGCTGACACTGTAATTTTCTTCTCTTTCTGGATATGTGATCTCCTTGTTGACTGTATTAAATGTTTTATTCATTCTGTATATTTTCCCCTTGGGAGTTAGGTACTGTTGACTTCCCAGACTCTTAGGTTGTATCTAATTATAGTGATGACTCCATCCCAAAATGTTGCTGAATTGAGAATGGACAAAGGAAACCTTGAAGGAATAGTTCAAAGAAAGGAACTATAAGGCTCTGTTTATTTTTTGGTTACCAAGAATAATGTGAGAATTAGTTTAAGGGGAACAAAAGTTTTAAGAGTACCTCAGAATACTACTTTAGGGTCAGAGGTACAATCTTTTAATACAATAATCCTTTTCCCTTGGGCAGGTTTCACTCACTCTTCTGAGCATTTTAAGATTAGCTTATATGGAGGGAAGGAAAAAACAAAAACAAAAACCCTTACAGTTTAGCAGAAAAATCATTAACTTTGAAAATGGCCAGAAGTTTCTAGGAACTTAGCATCACGAAATAAGCAGACACATGGATAAATACTTGGATTCAAGAGTATTACTCTTTTCATGGTTTGTAATTGTGATAAACTGGGAAAAAAAGCCCTATATTTTCAATAGCAGGATATCAAATAAATGTAGTACAACTTCTTGTGATGTAGAAAACTCTAGAATGTACTAAAAGTCTTTAGGGCTTGTTTTAGTCTGTCTTCTTTTGGTATAACAAATTGAAGATTGGATTATTTTTAAAGAAAAGAGGTTTATTTTGAGTCATCTGTTCTGGAGGCTGGAAATCATACCAAGAAGAGGCCATCTCTGATGAAGACTATCTACTCCAAGTCAACGCTAAGCATGGAAGGGCAGATGGGCTTGTGTAACAGAGAGGAAACATGAGTGAAAGATTTGCTTTCTGACAAACCACTCTTGTGTTAGCTTGTCCAGCTGAGGGGAAATGAGAGCTTGTAGAAGAAAGAATTAGTCCATTTAGAAAGCTTCACCCCCGTGGTCTGAACACCTCTCACCAGCCCCACCTTCCAACTGTCACCTTGGGAACCAAACTTAGCATGAGTTGGGTTGGAAAAAACTATACCCACATTGTAGCAGGCATCATGTCATATTGAAGCAGATCTAGACTGTTTTGGAACTGAGGGTGTCTCAGGGTGGAGCAAGAAATCATTGATGGAGATTTGGATCATGAATTTCCTTCACTGTGAGATTTGAGAGTGAAGGTCAAAAGCAATGTACAATTTCATAACCACTTTAAGGTCTTATACTATAAAATTTCCTTTTTCTAGTAGTTGTGACAAAATACGAGGCAACAAAAATATTACATTGACGAAAATAATGCTTAGAGTTTTAAAAGCAATTTGAAAAGGATGTGGCTGCTTTGAATTTGACTGTTGTATACAAATTTTTTGCTTTTAACCTTGCCTTTTCTGATTACTGCCCAGTGAAGCAGTTTCTTCTTAGTTGTAGTATATTCTCTTCATTCATATTTATGGGTACTCTGCTTAGTAAGAGTCCTTGTTCATAATCAGTTTCCAGGCATTAACATAATTTTTAACCCCATATGTGTTCCATATTTCTACTAAGGTTGGACTTAGGAAGTCATTTGTTAACTAAGCCTCCCAATATATTGTAAAATATCTCTATTTTGAGACATAATTAAATATGTACGTTAAAAGTATTTTTATAAATAACCATTTGAATTCTTAATCATTATTGGTCAAGTGACTAAAAATACGTAAAATTGTTATGCCATTCCTGATAATCTAAACATCATATTTCTTTAAAGTGTTTAATTCCAGAATTAATTGCTTATTTTTAAATGTGCAAATTTCTTCAGAGGAGCAATGGTATTTGCACATTTCCTGTTGCTGTAGCTCCTGGACCATTATACTGAAATACATTGCCACATTCACTACAAAAGCAAAAGGAAATTTAACAAGCATCTGACATTGCTTTTAAAGGAAAATGTCATACATTATCTTTAATGCTGCTTCAAGGCGAAGTCAAAAGATTAAAGATAGATGTGGATTGCTAGTATCATTTTGGTCTCAAGTGGTTGTAGAGTTTAGTCTGATTTAGGAGGTAGGGGCATGCATGTACAACCTGTCATGCTCGTTGTACATGATACAAACCAGGGGGCGCCCTTCTCAGGGGCTTCCTAGTATGAATGTGCACTGTGTACAGAGTCCTGCCCACACAGGGGTCCTGGAGCATCATAGTCTGCTTTCGCTGCTGGCTTATTGCTTTGGAGAGGCTGAGGTATTACATAAAATCAAACTGTCACTACATATCTAATCTCATATGAGTGTCTAAAAGCTGTGATTCAGTTTTTGAAAGGACAGGATAAATCAGATTGTCTTTTACGATAGCGATTAGTCAGCTGAAGCAGCACAGTTAGGTTCTAAACACTGAGTCTAACTGCAAAGGAGAGAAAATTACAATAGTGTCTTTTCACTTTTCAAATAGCTACATATTTAAAATAAAGCATTTGAGGAAAGATCAAGAAGAAAATAGCAGCATTTTCACTGAAAAAAATCTTTCTTGGAAATGTACCTTGATTTGAAATGATTTCTGACACCTAGAAACCAAGAGTTTCAGTGGCTTTAAAGTAGTTCTTTTTTTGGCAGCACTAGAAAGGAAAATCCACCCTGCTTCATGACATCTGTGGTTGTGTCAGGTTTGTACCACAGTGTTAGTGTGAACCCTCATTTATAGACAAAAATTATACAGGTATTTGGAATTGTTTGCTGTACTTTATTATACAGGAGTCACATCAGAAACATTGGCATTTTCACACAAGGGAAATTATGCCAAATATTTCAAAGTGTGCTTCTTCAAAGCTAGAAGATAGTAAGAGGTCATTGTATGTGGCAACTGTGTTAATTTACATGTTATGTATATTTATGTCAGAAAACCATGTCCAACCGTTTTGTGGCTTGGTTTACGTATAGTTCGGTTACCAGTCTAACAAATTTCACTACAGGAAAATTAAATGGAGAACTGTGAAGGTTATTTTTGTATTACCTCTCATATATTTCTCAATTTGGCAGAATCTGACATCTTTATTTCTGTTTTGATGGTTTGATACAAAACGCAATAATGAAAACTGATTTTGAATTGGAAATTTCTCACCATCACTGGAGTTTTTCAATAAATGACAGTGGAGTGTATGACCTACACATATGAAATAATTTAAAAATAAAATTCAGAGCTTACATAGCTAAATGAAAAGTACTGTCCCAAAGTACTTTGATTATTTTGGGAAACAATAAAGATCTTATTGCTTAAATGTTTTTGTATATTTCTCACCTCTATACATTACCACTTTTTCCTGTTCAGCTCTGCTTTCATCTCGTTGAAGTGTTGGCTTCTGATAGTATTTTGTTTAAACCAAGGACTGGTTCCACAGAGCAGCAAAGAAAATGTTTGAAAACTATTTCTGTTTGTGATATGATTCTAAAAATATTTGTACATGAAAAATCTTTTTCTGAATAAGAATTGATGTATACCTATTCATAAAGTTTTCAAAAATATAGAAATATTAAAAATAGAAACAAAAATGAAATTCTATAACAGTTTCACTTCCTAGTTAGCTTGTTGACAGTTCACTGCATGTTCTTTTAGAATATCCTGTTTATTGGAAGCACTGACAGCCACTGAGCTCCAGATTGGGAGGGGAGGCTTGGGTTCTGGGGCGTCTGGGGCAGTAGTCAAGTCTGAGAGTATCTTTCCTTCTCTTGTAGAACTTTCTGCCTCTGCAGAGCAGTGGGAAGGCGAGAGACCTGCTTGAGCGACTTACTTTTGAGAAGGTGTAACCCGAGCAAATGCTCAGAAATGCATGACATGAGTGATGAATCTAGCCTCAGAATTTTCCTTTGTTAGGCTTTTGTTCCTTCTACAGGACTATTTACATCAACTATGCAGTAACTCACTGGAAAGCTTATGCTGACCTAGAGATCCAGTTGGGCTGATTTCTTTTGTACTCAATTGAGCTATACATCAACTATACAGGATTATTTGCATCAACTATGCAGTTACTTTTCATATTAACAATAAAATTTATCTAGATTAAAATTCATGGGAAAACAGAAGGCTGAAAATGAATAAATTTTTTAAAACTGCTGCTGTAATCTTCCCATGGCTTATGCCTCTATGGCAGTGGTTCTCAAAGTGTAGTCTCTGAACCAGCAGCATCAGTGGTATGGAATCTTTGCTAGAAATGCAAATTCTTAGCAGAACTGTATTGGAAACTCTGAAGGTGGTGCCTAGCAATCAGTGTTTTAACCAGTCTTCTAGTAATATATGGGTTAAGGCTGGCTAGTGGAACAGAATCAATAGGAAAAAATGTGTATGTACATGGTTTAAGTATAAATTTGTGTGAGATTATGCAAGGGATTTATTACATGGATTTATGAAATCAGAGGTGGGATAGTCCACACTGGGTGTCTACACAGTGGAGAAGAGCCCGAAGGTCCTGTAGCTTCTCAGTGTAAGAAGCCGGAAACTGCAGATGGAAGGTGGAGCCGGGGTGGGGGGAAAGAGGCCACGCAACACGCAAAGCTTAGGGCTGGGACCACTTCAGCTCTGGGGGACTGTCATCTCACCATCATGTGCCCTGGATGCTGGACATGGAACTGTAGGATTCATATTTGCCCTACTGGACTTCGGTTTTGCTTTTGTCTGGTTCTTTTCTATCCTGTTTCTCCATTTTGGAATGGGCATGTTTATCTTGTACCATTACGTGTTAGAAATAGACAGGTTTTAAAAATTTTACAGGGGCTTCACAAATTAAGAGTACCTTAAGTATCTTAGACTTGGATTTTAAAGTAGTCCTGGAACTGTTGAGACTGGGAAAGAGGTTAGTGCATTTTTATTTATACATAAGGTAATTACCCTATGTAACATGGAATTATGACCTTGTTGCCTGTAATGGTGATTTAAGTGTGTGTTTAAAAATGTGTTTGAGTATCAAGTTCACTACAGATGAAATGTGATGGTTAATCATGTCACCTTGATCATCTTAGGAACTGCTCGGGGGTTAGTAAAGCACACTTCTGAGTGAGTCATGGAGGTGTGACCTTGGGCTCTGTATTTAGTCCCTGACCTCCTCTTCTCTGGCATTATTTCCCCGTTCTGATTCTTGACTACCACGAACTAAGCAGCTTTGCTGCATCATGATGCTTTGCATCATGATGCTTCTGCCGTGGAGCTGGCTGGCCATAGACTGAAATCTCTGAAACTATGAACCACATAAATCTCTCCTCTTTAAGTTGTGGGCGTCAGGGTTTTGTCCAGCAATAGGAAGGCTAACTAATACCGGCACAGATTTAGAACAGCTGCTATAAATAAAAAATATTTTTAAAAAGCTAATTTAGTATATATTCGTATATTGTCTGCCAACTTTTACCTCAATCTACAAATAGTGATATTATCTAGGCTAAACCTAATTTTTTAAAAGTGCTGTTCTTTTTATGTCTTTGTTGCTAGAACTCTCAGCTATTATCTGTATATCTCAGTAATCATCCTTTAAAACTTTATGTCAACATAACTCACTGGAAAACTTCTGCTGACCTTGAGATCCAGTTGGACTAAATTCTTTTGTATGCTTTTTGAAAAGCATACAAACACAACTGAAAATTATAAACAAATTCTAGAAAGCTAAAATGACTTGAGTATAAATTCTACTGACTGTTAAAACTGGTTACATAATTTCTATGATACTCAGTCTTCTACCCATGTAAAATTGGCCAGATTCTTCCGTGAGAGGATCATGTTGAGTTTCTGACACACGGCATTGAAGACAGACAACTAACAGTAACCATACTAGAATTAGTACCTTTATGCACATTTCAGTAATTTGAAGACTATCATCTTCTCACAAAATTGCTTATTGCTATAAAAGTAATTTTTACTTATTTAAAAAAATATTTTACTCATCAGAACTAAAAAAACCCAAAAAACTTAACTAAGTGATTGAATATTTGAGAAGGTAAGAGAAATGGTTTAAGTATGTTGATGGCATAGGTTTTAATCAGTATGCAATTATTATACAAAAGGGTCCTTGTATGGTAAATTTGTATTGATATTTTATTTGCTTACAAATATGTATGTCCATGTTGTGAACCTCACTTGTCAGTCTACTGTAAAAATTATAGATTCTTCCATGATTCTTAAAAATTTATTTTGTGAGGCTTTCTGTTTACATATACCCATAGATATAAGGTGTTCTTTCACAAATACTTGACCCTTCTTTAGGTCAAAAATAGGTTCATACACTTTCTAAAAGGGTTGGTGTTTAAAAGATCATGGCCATTAAATGTTGAAGAGGTCTAATACTTATGCATTTTAGGATAAATTATATATAGCCTTTCTCTTAGTTTTTAGGTAAAATCAATAATCTTGTCAAATATAGAATATGAATATGTAAGTGCATTCAAGCACATTGGCCCAAGAATGATCGTATTCTTTCTGAAAGAAGTGATTTCTAAAAGAATATCAACAGGCAAGACTGTGTCATCATTGGATCACTGTTAGGGGTGAGAGGAGTGGTTTAGTTGGGTACAGTTGGAGTTAGAGATTGGCAGTGGTATGGAGATGATTTGTCCCCCTAAATGTTCATTGTGCTGGAGTCATGGTCTTTAGTGTGGTGAGGAGGAGGTGGTAAACTTCTAAAATGTGGGGTCCCATGTAAGGTAATTGGGTCACTGGGGGCACTGCCTTCAGAAGAAATTAATGGAGGACTCATGGAGTAAGTTGGGTTTGCAGAGATTGGATTGTTATAAAGTGAGACTACCCAACATGCTTGGCCTGTTTCTCTTCCACTTCTCCATTATGTTGTGATGCAGCTAAGGGACTGAATTCACCAGAGACTGAACCAAGGGGCTCCCTGATTGTCTTGGTTACTTTTCTCTCCTTGCTGAGACAAAATACCTGATGCCAAAAATGAAGGAAAGGTTTATTTAGCTTACAATTTTTGGAGGTTTCAGCCCATACTCAACTGCTTCTGAGGTAGGGTGACATGGCTAAGGGAAACAGTTCATGACAGCTGTGGTAGATACCAGAAGCCACAAGAGCAAAAGGGGGAAAGCACACCTCGTTCCCTCCTTTATATTGTATGCTGGCTACCTGCCCCTGGGTGGGGGCGGCACTCACACTGCCAGTCCCAGCGCTAGACAATGAATCAATCACAAATGCTAGATTCAGCCGTCTCCATGACTGTATCAGGCTTTAGGGGGACATTTAAGCACAAACCGTAACACTGATCTTGGACTTTCAGTCTCCCAAACTGAGCCAGCTCCCTCCCTCCTTTCCCTCCTTGCCTCCTATCACTGTGTGGCCCAGGCTGGTATCAGACTCATGGACTTGTGTGATCCTCCCGTCTTAGCCTCCTGAGTAGTTGGGCCTGTAGACATACGTCACTATACACCTAGCTACACTCTTTTATTTATAAATACCTAGCTTCTGATATTTTATTATGGCAACAGAAAATGACTAATAAGATCTAGCTAGCTGTCATAAGTTTAGAGAACTTGGGAACCAAAGAGATCGCAAGGCCTGCCCATTGTCTCACAGTGAGACAGAGTCACAACCAGGATTAGAGACTGCTGTAGGGAGTGGATCTCCACATGCACAGCCAAGGGCATGGAGCACCCCTGAGGAATGGGTGTTCCAGCCCCCAGAGTGTGGGATGTGAGAGGTGAGTTAGTTGTTAGGCAAAAAGGTTTCACCTGACATCAAACTGCTGCTTGTATAAATAAATGCGCTGCAGTCCTTGAGCAGTTCTTTTTCCAGCAGGAGAGAGAGCTCCACCTGATCCCAGCTTCTGTAGCTTGTCTTCATTGCTTCCCCTTCTCATCTCCTCTGAGAGCTTTGGCATTGTGCTGATTGCATGTTTCGAGGCAATCATATTGGCAAAACCGTTTTATCAGAGCCACTTTGATATACTGTTGGTATCTAGGACCTTTTCACATGGCTTAAAAAATAACGCTGGGATTTCCTGTCTGCTTTGCTGTGTTTCAAATGATCAGTTACCCTACTATTGAGCTTTTATCCCTTTCTGAACTCTGAAAATCAGGATTTTTGTGGGATGGCAGTTAGGAATGGAGTGAAAATCATCAGTGAGATTCAGGAACTTGATGGGGTTGAGAGTATCTTTAGTTTCTTCCCAAGAAACACAGCTTTTTGGACCTGACCTTTTCAGACAGGTTTTGAAACATACAACTCAAAATGTCCCTCTAGAAAAATAATCAGTATCAAAATATGCTGCTTAAACCAGATCTCTTCACATCAGCCCAGATATTCTCTTTTCTATAGTATTGAAAAATTCACACCTTACACAATTGTTTAAAATTGGATGTGCATGATGGAGTGTGGGCTCCCATAGCAGCCCCCTCTTAATTTGGGCTGCAATAAAGTAGAAATCTGTAAGAAATAATCTTGAAAGATCATCCAGATATCCCCCAAACATACCATATTTTGATAGAGTGCTTATTTTAAAAAGAATGATTAAGACACATAATAATTAAAGGAAAATAGATAATAATATCAAGCAGAAACAATAATATTAGACCAGCATGTACCATGGAACAAAAAATCTTCCCTAGTTCTCCATGTCCAAGGAATTTTATTATTTATATGCCATAAGAATTTTTATATGGCTGATGGATATATCAAGGATGATATAGTGATAAAGGCTTAAAAGATATAGTTTACTAAATAATTTAGACATGACTTATGTTAGTAATTTCATCTGGGTTCAAATAATTTCTAATTTAGGGGTTTTGCTCAGTTCCTGGAGACTGCCAGGGGCAGATTGGTCTGGCAGGTGAAGGCAGTTCCTATCTGTTTGCTAGCATGTGAGTTAGATGTCCAGTCTGTCTCCTAAAAAAAGTGATATATTTCATGGCACTTTCTGAAGAAGGTGGAAGCCCCCAAATAACTCTAGAGAAAGAATTTTGGATTATAATGACTCCCTCCCCTTTTTTATGTAAGTAAAGTTAACCTGTTCTTCCAGGTGAAATATTTGATTCAAGGTTAAAAATTAATCAAAATATCAAATAAAAACTGAAAGAGAAAAAAGTCGAACGTTTTTTCCCAATCAAGGGCAGCATAGTGTCATACCCTTCTCTCTGGTCTGCTTTAACCGTAAGGGCTGAGCTATTTTTCTATATCCTTTGAGAGGATTATTTTCGCTGTACCTGTTCTTGGTAAATACTCAGACCCTAAAGGAAATTGAGATTATCCTGGATTAAGCACACATACTCAGAGGGCTAATGACTAAAATGTGCTTCTAGCTTATTACAAAATACCCGAGATCCAGAAAAAGAAATTGTCCAGAATTCTGAAGGTAAAAATCCCCTGTAGGATTAAAGGTCACAGATGTTTTAAACCCACAGCTAGTGTCACACTGTTTCAAAAATAACCACATGTGTGACACAAGGAAAGTTACTTCTGAAGGGAAAATCAGCAGAGACTTGGAATGAAAAAAAGGGATTTCAAAATGAAATTAATAAGAAAGGTTAATATTCACTTTTAAGTCAAAATGCAAGTGCATTTCAAAAACCTGATTAAATCAGATATCAAATAAATCAAGTAAAACTTCATGTGATTAAGTGTGGTCCTCAGCAGTAACTGAAAAGTGGAGAAGAGAAAGATTAAAAAAAACTATGAATGAAATTAATTTTCATAAAAATCCTATTTTACTAGTGCTGGCCCATGTGTGGTGCAGTATATACACACATTCAAGACACAAATGCATGCGTGTACATATACACACACACACGCACACACACGGACTTCACAGTTTTAGTTTCCTCAGTTGGGCCTGGAGTACTCCTGGATGAGCTGCAGATCTGTGAATCTGGCTTGACGCAGGCTCAGGTCAGCAGCCCTGAGGTGAGATGCCCTGATCATATGGATCTCTGTAGCTTCGGACAGTTTGGGGTCGGCTATTTCAACCATGGTCAGCTAGTATTATCCTTGTTCTCCTGTGGAACAGTGTTGTGGGGGACTAATTGGGAACACCCAGTGGATCTGGGTCACCATGGCTCTAGGGGTAAAAGACCCCACCTGAGAATTGTTGCCAAAAGGGCATAAAGGGAGAATAGGAGGGGAAGGTGGACACTGCTGCTGATTCTCCTGGAGGAGCTTGCTGCAGCTGGCTTTCCTGATAGGGACTTGGCTCTTTGCCTTAGAGGAGCTTGGGTCCTCACCGTCACCGGAGATGGCTTCTATTCTCTTTGGAGGAGCCCTGGTCTTTGCCTTGAGCATCAATACCTGGCTCCAGTACAAGTCCCTCAGCCATCTGGCACAGATCCTTTGCCCTGCTGGTACAAACTTTCTAGCTTCCTCCCTGATCTTTGGGCCTTTCTGGTGCAGATCCTTGATATGGACTTGCTAAGACATTGCTGTGGGCTCTAGGTCTTCAGCTGCATTCTTTGAGTCTCTAGTGCACAGAGAGACCTTTTGTACTCTTCTGCATTTGACTTTTTGGGTGAATGTTATATAATAATCCTATAAATTTTGTTTCCTGTATTAAATCTATTCCCTTAAAACTACCGACTACTGCAAGTGTTGAATTTCAAAATACACCTAGATTTAATGGTCTCTGTAAAACATTTTACATATGATAATTACCTAAAGTCAGATGAGATTCCCTAAAGTTTGCTCAAGCTAGACCTGCTTCTCTGTAATGAATATCCCACTAGTGAACAAATTGAATTGACCTCTTTTTTTATTTCTTGTTGTATCCATTACCTTTACCATCTTCCAAGTTCACTTCCTGATCACTTCAGAGCTAAGCTTTGTTAAAATGGCTTCCTGTGTTCAGGCTTGTTCCTTTGAACTACCTTATGCAGCCACCAGATCAATGTTCTTAATATGCTATTACTTAAAAGTTCCTTCTCCAGCTCAAAAAACTTTATTGGCTCCTATAATTAAAAAAAAAGTCTAGATTTCTTAGCCTGGCATTTAGAGCTGTCTTTTTTTCAACTTTTCTCTCCAACTCTATTTCATCCTGATGGATTTTAAATATATACAAATATTTACATTGTCAATGAGAAATACCCATGAAAGACAGTAGAATATTGTGTTTCTTTATAATTTATTTAACTGCCTACAGAAGAATCAGCACAAGCTCATGGGCTCCAAGCTTTGAACAACATTCATTTCTAAGTGGGTCCTGTTAACTGCTTCTCTTGTATTCAAATAGCACAAGATTTTACATATAACTATTTTCCCTAGCTAAATAGTAATCCCCTATGTTTTGAACTCATAAAATGTGTAATTTTAAATTACCTGATGATCCTAGGACTCTTCCTTTGGCATTTTATTATACATGTATTTGTACTTAGATGCTGTAAACCAAATTTATTCATAGTTTTCTGTAAGCAACTAGCACTACTATATAATGTTTGTCTGCTTTCATAAATAGTAGTGTCTTTGTAACCTGCTGAAATTTATAAGGGTTTTGTAGGTGATTGCTCTAATAGTATATGTTTCCTGTTTCCTGGTCAGGTTAAAACATAAAAGAAGTTTACATGGCATTTGTGTGTTCATGTGAATTTGAACTGCACCATTATTGATTTTAGACTATGAATACAGAATTTTCATAATATTTTATTATAACACTGAAAAGTTTTTCTCTAACATATAGTCAGATTTATATTGCAAAAAGCATGAAATGCTATTCCACATACACATTAACAATAGGATAAAAGAAGGGAGGGAGGAAAGGAAAAAGGAAAAAAATTATATATATATATATGATAACTAAGATAATTATACTACTGATTTAGTTCATTAAAAATGGTTTGTACTTATATTATTTGATCAATTACGCATGCCTGTGTCTTGTAATGAGCAACTACTTTGATGATAAACATATGTAATATATTAACCATTGTCTTATCTTGTTTTTGAAATCCTGTATCTTTGTTTTTATTGTTTCTCTTTAATTTTAAATTAAATTCAAAAAATTAAAAACAATGGATGGTGAATGTAATAGATGATGGGGGTGCTGTCAAGAATTGAACTCAGGACATTGCACTTGTCAGGCAGACGCTTATGTCCTGGAGCCAACCCTGACCCAACAGAAGATTTTTGATGCTTTAGTTGTTCACATTGTGTGAGGCATGATAGAAGATTCACTGAAACAAGAAATGGTTAGCTTTTGAGGTATTTAACATTTTTCAGTTTGTAGCCAAAGTACTCTAGAAAGAAGAAGCACTACAAAGAAAGTCATAATTAAAGGGTTAAATGCAGTCATGAGCTGCATAAAGAAGTTTCTGTTTTAAAATGCAAATATCATATAATTTAAGGTTTTATGAAATTAAACAAAACAAAGTGCTTAACCTAGGACTCCCGCCAATTTTATTTTATTTTTTGTATTAGGAATCGAACTCAGGACCTTGCACTTGCCAGGCAGGCACTTACAGCACTGAGCTATATTCCTGGCCCACCAAGTTTAGGCAATCAATAATTGTTTGCTGAATTGAAAAATGAAAAAGTCCTCTTGATTTTGTTTGGTGTCAGGGATGCGGAGAGCTGTTTTATGTCCAAGCCTGTGGTTTTCACCCTGGCTGCCTATTAGAATGACCTAAGAAACTAAAACATTCCATCATCAAACCCTCATCATATAATATTTATTTCTTGAAGAGAGTCTGAGTATGGTGGGAGATGTGTTTCTTCAAGGCTCCACTGATGTTTTCGGTATTTGTCCAGACTGAGAAACTTGTCTTGAGTATCTACAAATGACTTTTGTAGAATTGCGTCTCTCATCCTGACTGATGGTATTCGCAATGCCCTTGAACATCTTTCTTCTTCCTCTGTACCACAGGACTGTGCCTTGAGTTGGCCTGTGTAAAGTGTCACTTGTGCTTTTGCAGTGAGTGCTTTTCTGGTCTCCAGTCCATCAGTGCGTTTTCCTTTTAAATATATGTTGACCTGGTGCTACAGCTATCCCAGAAAACAAACTAGAATATGCTGTAGTCAAGTTCTCTGGGCCTACCAATTTCTAACTTTGATGTGGCAATCTGAACCTAACCGTTTCAGAACACATGGGAAATTTTTACTGTAACTTGTCAAGTTTGATAAATGGAGCCAAATAAAAGGGAAAAGACGTGTGTTGGGAGGCCGTCTGTTTTTACCACTTGCAGACTAACTCTGAAACATTGGTGGAGATGATCCGATCCCTGGAACTGAATGCCTTTCACTGCCTGAAAGAAAGAATAAGACAAAATTAATGCTTAGAAGTAAATGGAATAAAGGTGTGTTGCCTGACACTGAAGAACATGAATGGTTTGGTGTGAAAAACACAGGAAGGGAGGACCTGACCACTCTTAGAAAGTCAGATCTCAGCTCATGGGTGCCTGCCTTAGGGAAACTTTCCTAGAAATCTTGGATAAATTCCCTCTTGTGCCTTCCTCTCTAGCATTGTTTGTCATTTCTCAATAACTCTTACTACCTGTAATTGCTTGAGTAAATTGTGTTTTTGTTGATTGTTTGCTTGTCCGGTCCGAGAGGATTTTAGGGACCTGGGGCTTGTTCTGTGTTTAGTGAGTGTCTGCAAGGCTGAGCTGGCTGGTTCAACTGGATTAAATGAGAGAACACTCAAGTGGTTGACATTTATACATAGTGGGGAAATAGCAAGTTAAGTCTGTGCAGAGGGGTGGCTTCCTATTTTGCTGGGGCTGGCCACTTCCTTTGAGGGTCTGGTTCCACTGAAAAGGGATACAGACAGCTAGAAGTGTCAGCTCCCACTATGACCATGCTAACCTGTGGGTTCTTTGGGGTGTCATGCCATTTAACCTGTGGGTTCTTTGGGGTGTCATGCCACTCTTTAAGGTACCACCCGCTTCTGTAAATGAGGGCTTTCATTGCCCATCATGCTCTGACAGGTTTTGTCCTGATCTGTGCTGTCCCCTAAGCCCTCCATTAACCTGAGGTAGCTCTTCTGCATGGAAGAGAGCTGTAACTATAGTTTATATGTGCAACTTTGAAGATTTATTATCGAAAACAATATATTGATTTTTATGTTGATTATATGTTAGAATAATACTTTAAGGGTATTCTTTCTTTCTTTCTTTCTTTCTTTCTTTCTTTCTTTCTTTCTTTCTTTCTTTCTTTCTTTCTTTCTTTCTTTCTTTCTTTCTTTCTTTCTTTCTGTGTTGCTGCTGATTGGACCCAGGATCTTATGTATGCAAGGCAAGACTTCTACCACTGACCCACGTCCCCAGCCTTAGAATAATATTTTAAATGCACTGAGTTAAATGAAATACATGATTTAAAATTAATTTAACCTTTAGATTTTTCTAGTGAGAAGCTTTTTAAAAATTTCAAGTTATGTGTGTTGCTTATCTATTTCTATGGACTAGCTGTGGTCTAGAAACTTCATGTCCAGCATAATAATGAATTAATTTAGCCACATTTCAGTTGTTCAAATAGGTATGAGAATAAGTACTCTCAAGTAGATTACGAAGTAATCAGTGTTACCAAACCAGCCAGAAAGGAGACTTTTAAGGACTGTCATTTTACTCGCCTAGTCCTGCAGGCAAAGTCGTAATTTTTACTAGGTGGTTTGAAATCTGAGACTTGCTTGCATATACTTCTTGCTTAATATTCTGTGAGAATTTCTGAGGCTGGGACCAAAGATGGAGCATCTTCAGGCTGTTAATCAGTGACATCTTCTCTACTGGAAGTTATAGCATTCTCGTATTGCCTTTTCTTTCTGGGACTGTCTGCATTTCATTGTTTAAAGTGGTCGTGTCCTTGGGCAACGTACAGGAAACAGATCTTTGCCAGCATATGTGACTGAAAATGAACTAAGTTTGGAAAATGTGTGTTAACTTTGTCTTATCTGTGTAATTTGTGGGTGGCTTTGAACATTTACTAAAATTTCCATGTCCTTAAGTCACATAGAACCTCCAGTCTGTTTCAGATCACAAAAACCGCTTTGGCTTGATGCACATAGGACGTGCCCATTCAAAATGACTCGCAGCCGTCTCCGTGGCTTCCCAGTGAACCGAGGGTAACACTGGCTGCTGTAGCCTCAGCCACTCTGCTGGGTGACTACTGTGATGCTTCTGTGAATAATCAGGGTTTGCCTACAGGGCCTGCAATTTAAATTTCTGTTCTTGTTATTGAACATGTTAAAATTGCCACATAATGTTTATAGCTTGTATCTACACTCCCTGCTTAAAGGCAGGGAATGATTTGCAAATATAATTACAGTTTCAAAATGAAAGTGTTTCTTTTATAGTGTGAACAAACAACTAAATTCTTTAACATTTCCCTATTTATATTTACTCTGTACATTCTAACAGAGTCATGTAAATTTGGAAGGAGCAGTGTTTTCAACTAAAAAAAAGTGCTTTCAAATAGCTAGCTCTGCACTGATGAATTCTGGGATGCTTTTGCTGTGGTAATTAAACGGGGCATGGTTAAAACACTGACTAAGCAAAAGCTTCTTACCATATGTTACTTGGTGTAAGAAAATTAACACTTCTGGTCCCAGTTTGCTTTTTTCCATTTGCTGTTGAGAATGAAAGTTTAATTTTGAACCTACCTCTGCAAATTATAGTAATGTGCTCTGCTGGGATTTGTATGCGTGATTCTGACCTCCGTCAGGAGCACTGAGTGGCTGGGTGTGGCTAGACGTGGCAGGTGCTGCAGGAGGAGGCCAGGTGAGATCATAAAGACTTTGGGCGGGATGCTAAGCAATAAGAACTTTGCATGAGGGATAGCATATAAGAATTTTAAGGCGAGAGTGATGGTAATAGTGGTGTAGTCAGAACAGCAGCTTAGAAATGTCATATTAACTGTGTGGTGTCCAGGTAGTGAATGGATTTGAAGGGAGTGAAATTGGAGGCCTGGAGACAAATTTGCAGCTATTCCAGAACTTGAGGCAAGAAATAGAGGGCTTTGCAAAGACCAAATCTTAGTTTACGTATGATAACAATGGCAGTAGCAACAACACGGATGACGGATTTCATTAAGAAACAATGATAGAAGTCTCAGATGTTCTTCTGTGTGCAGTGTGCATGGATTACCTCATTTCACCTCTGCAGTAAACTTACGTGACAGGCAGTTTTTGCCATAATTTCACAGCTGAGGGAATTAAGGTGGAATACATCCCATGCTTTTCCAGCAAGAGGTAGAGCTGGGATTTGAACCCAGAAAATCTGACTCCTGAGTCTACACACCTAGCCAGGTCAGCATATGACTTTCCTGAAGGAAGTTCTTGTTCCCTCTAGTTTCAATTTTGAAGATAGTTCTTGTTTTATGATCATCACCAACCTTAGCACAAATTGAAATTGGACCTATTTATACTCTAGACACCTTACTTTTGGGAACAAGGGAAATTCATTTCCCACGGCTTATAAGCTTGATACAGACATAATGTTTTACTTATTTTATCTGGGCTGACTGCTTTTCTGTGGCCGCAGAGAGGTGCTTGCATTGTTTTCCAATGGCAGCCTACAGTGGGAAGCAACAGCCAGGGGTTTAAAGAAAACTCTGAAACATGTTGCTGAAAGTGACGCTGAGCTCACTGTACCCTAAGTGGGGTAATTATTGGGTGAAACTAGAATTGCAGAGCAAATGAAGATAATAAATTGTTGATTTCCTGGGAAACTTAGGATGAAATGCATTGTTAATCTGCAGCTCACCACCTGTTCCGGTTTAGGATTAGATCTCCTTGCCAGCTAGTGTAGTGCCCAGGCCCTGGGTACACACAGCGCTGGGTCTCTGGGCTGCCTCTGGGTTGCAGTTGACCTGTGCTACAGGCCTGTGCTTCTCTCTGAGTTTCTCAGGCCGGGGTTTCCAGGCCACACTTCCATTTATGTCTTCTGGACCCCCCCTTTTTTCTATTCTGCAGGGCTCTCATTCCGAGCCTGCGGAAAACGTGATACGGTGCCCATACTTCGGCCTCTGCTGCTGGAGGGTGCCATGCTGGCTGCTGCAGTGCTGTGGATGCCTTCTTGAATCCCTGAGCTTGTTTTACACTTGGGGTTCCCATAGCCACGTGATTGCCCTTTCGGGGCACCTCTCTGTTATAGGTCACTTACCCATGAGCTCCTAGGGGACCCAGCTCCGTGTTGAAGAATCCTCATGCTAACTTTCCTTCAGGTCAGGGTTTGGATTAAGAGGTAAAACTTCAAAATAGAGAGCCCAAGGAATTGTGTATATCATTAATTAGCAACCCAGTAGATCTGCATGTTGGTCCCCATGGTTTCTTCTGGTTATTATTGTTATTTTTGAGTCAGGGGATCACTATGTAGTTCAGACGCCTTGAACTCACCGTATAGCCAAGGCTACTCGCAAACTTAACTTCCTAAGTGCTTAGCCTCCTGCTTCAGCCTCGAGTGCTGGGATTACAGGCAGGTACCAACATGCATGACTGGTTATTCTTCATGGTTGTGGTTTCCGTAACTCAGGACCCTACAAGCAGCTGTAACATATTGCTTCCACCTGGGTGACTTGTTTTACTTACAAACTTGTATCATTGTAGCAATGATAATGCTACAATGTGTCAGATAAGGAATGGGAATTTTTTAGCAGACTCACAAACAGAATAGATAAAAATGCTTAGGTTTAATAATAAAATATTGTATTCTGTATTAATTAATTTCAAAACTGAAGAATAAGATGATGGGTAAAAATAGAATTCCCAAACTAAAACTCATCCTTAGAAGGAAAAGGTTTGATAGAGAGGCTGTAGTTTGCTCTAAGTTTTAGATAGGTAACTTTCCCATGTTTAATTTTCATCATGGTTACTTCATTTATTCATTTCTTTGTCACTTGGCCCAGCCCTTTACACATTTTGATTTGCAGTATGCCTACTCCTCACAACTGTTTTGCAAGGTGAATGTTACTCACTCAGTTGTTTAGCAACAAATATGCTTGTGTTAAGCCAGCCCGGTGGTGGTTAACTGAGTGATGGGAAGCAGTTTGGTTTCCCTGCCCTTAGTGTTTTGCATTGTTGGAAAGACAGGCAAATGACGATTACAGAATGCTTTGTGTGTTTGTGTACACTCTTCAGGAATATCTAGCCTCATCAGGCCCTGGAAAGCACATGTCATGCCTACCCATGCCAGTCATCATCTTTCAGACTCTTTCCTGTAGCAGCACTTGAAAAGACATTTGGCAGTGATGGTAATTGCTGGTTTTGCAGCAAAATATTCAAGGAAAATGGCAGCGTTTTTGTAAGAATCACACTAGATTCTTGCTATGGTCCCCTTTGCCCAGAAGGTTGGAGAGGTAGGAGAGTGACAATTTTTATATGCTAATATTCTACTTCAGTATGATAAAATAAATGTAACTTGTCTTGGAATACTTTAAAAAGTCAGGTTTTATTTTAAATAAAGATGGTAAGGCAGTTATGTCCAGGGTTCTATGGGGGCATAGGACCCGGTCTGGGGAGGGAGAAGCTCAGGAAAGGTTCCCTGGAGGAGACGACCTTGCTGAGCTCGGGATGTGTGTGTAAGCCACGCAGGGGGACACAGAACAGGAGCACCCTGCTCAGGAGCGACCCAGGCCTTCCAGATAGGCCTCAGCAGCTCCCCGGCCATCGTGGCGCCTCCTGCTCCCTAGTCGGTGTGCCTAGTGCCCCGGGGATGCTGCCCACGGGTCCCTCCGGCCTCCACTCTCACCTGCTGCCCTCTCAGTCCACACATCTCATTTCTCACTTGGCCCATGACAAGAACACTTAGTGGTCCCCAACCCACGGTCTGCTCTCCACATCCTTCTACCTCAGTCTGTCCTGTCTGCTGAGTGACCTTTTAAAAGTGCAGTGAAGACCTTGTTTCCTTTCCTAAACTTTCTCAGGCATCCTTTGTTGCTCTGTCCCTTCTAATGCAGGTGTGAGAAGCCTTGCTCACAAATGCCAGCTATTTATGTTATCTAGAATGATCTTCATGTCTTTATAAATGCCAGTCTTCTTACCTAGCAAGGAAGGGAAGCAATGAAAGAAAATCTGTGATGTGGGTTTAGTATAGTTGATTATTAATTTATTAACTTGTGAATAGTCTCACTCAGTTTCCTTTCTGGGAGTTGATGTCCATAATTTTGTTTTATTTTCAACAAATGAGAAATTAATATATTGAAGAGAAAATAATCTTTTTGTAGCTTTGGAATGTTTTCTTTTGTAAAAGTTTTTGAATGGATGTTTGGAATGACAGGTTAGAGGGAGGCTCCACACACAGGATTTGCCAATCTGGCATTAATTTGTTACTTGTCTGTTCTAAATCCGGATACAGTCTGCTTCTATAAGACACACGTTGTTCTAAAACCACTGCATTAAGTCAACAGTCTTTATTTGCTTTGGCTAAACTTAGAGTTAATGAATAAGAGGCAAAAACCAGGTGATAGCACTAAGGAGGATTCACTTTTAAAATACACTACATGTTATGCTTCCGTCCTTCTTGTTTTCCAAATTTGTCTCTGTTATTTTCCTATTACATAATTGTAACAAATAACCATTGTTAAATAAATACTAGGAGTTAGTAATTTTGGCTTGTTGATTTTCACAAATGTTTGCATTTAGAAGTACATTCAGCAAGGCTGTGTTAATATACTATCTTCTGGCGCCCCCTGGTGGACATTTATATAAAATACTTAGCTGCAGCCACCCTCCCACCCCTACCCCCTAATCTCAGGCACTATATGGGCAGAGGTTGTAGTTTTTCTGATTTTTGGTTGAAGGAAGGGACAGAAAATGCATTTTCACTTTGTAAATACATAGTTTTATGGAAAACAACTACATCGCTGTTAAATAATAGCAGTAATAATATACATGACAATAGTTCTGCTATTGCTGTTTTTCTTGTTATTAAGTAGTGGCAGTGTGGAGATTACAGCATGAAAGAGAATCAGAGGCAAATTTTACCTTGAAATTTTGTAACATTTCTATGAAAGGATAGGATGCATGCTACAATTCAATAATAGAATTAATGCAAGGGTTTAATCCTATTTCATAACCTTTTCCAGAATCTTTCAACAGCTAGACTTTTCACTCAATAATACACAATTTTAGGATTCTGGGAAATGATTATTTTTATTTTGAATTAGTTTATTTTAATGAATTTGTACTATTTGCTAATTTGTGATCTGAGTTTATGGAGTCACTAAAATTGCTTTACTTTTATTTTTGGGATTTAATTGATAACAGGTTTATCAGAGTGGTCGTATCTTGCCTTAATATCAGATGTGTAGCACAGTAAACCAGGAGGAGGTTGATAAAGGTCTTCAGTTACACCCTCTTCTCATATAGAGCAGGAGGCTGGTGTTAGAATGTTGGATTTGAGGTCAGTAATTGAGCTAATTTGGTCACCATGACCTTTTTGATTCATTTAACCCTTAGGAACCATTCTATGGAATTCTGCTTCCTTCTGACTTTTGTTAGCAAAACTTAAAAAATGAATTTGTTTTTTATATTGAGAAATAAAATTGTTTAAATTTTTACATAGAATGTGTCATTTTGAAATATAAGTTCCTTGTGGATGTGTATATGGCCAAATGGATTATTATCACATATAGTCTCACATACTTTTTAGTTTTACTATTGTTTGGACACTTCAGAATCTCTGTTCACAGTCTTCTAAAATACAATACTATACATTGTTACTATCTATAATAATTAAATGTTATTTCTGTATAATTTTATATAACAAAATCTCACATTCATAAAAGAAAACATTTGATGGACATTATGTTACTTAATTCTTTAACTTTGTGAGGCAGTTAGCGGTTGTCAATGGTGCTTTACAGAGGTTGGTAAATTAAGCGTAGGTAGAAGGTAATGGGCCAGGACTCCTAGTGTTCTCATTTCCCAGCTCTGAGTTTCTGACCCCGCAGTATCTGGTCTCTCCTAGGGGGCAGGAGATGAGTACAGGTGTGATCAGTACTTTTGCATGGCTTCTACAGAGGCCTGGAGATTTTAATTTTATGCATCTCTCTTTGTACCAAGGACTCCTTATTCTTAATGGACCTAGCAGTAGATAGAGCTTCTTTAAATTTGTTTTAATTCTGAAAGTAAGGAGAAATAATATCCATTGTCACAAAAATAGATTTATGAGAAAATTATATTTTAGGTCATTGACTTCCTCACTAAAGTCTTAGAGTAAGATGATCCTAGGTGTAGTGTGTTAGCTGTTCTTATTCTTTTATTATTAGAAATTTTGTTTTATTTTCACATAAAAAAGATTATGCCCCAAAACATTGAAGGAAGAAATAAAATTGCTAAGTACTAATGCTAAAACTGGAGCAGGGCAGTTTACATTTAGATACCAAACATCTTCATACAGAATCTTTGAAAGAGATGATCAAGGGTAATTGATGAATTTTTTTCCCTAAAAGTAGTTGCAATTTTCTTAAAATTAATGATTGTAAAGTATTTCTACCATATAAGTATTTTACATGCGTTATTTAACTTACAATAGTGTAACGCTCATTAACTGTTATTAGAGATATTATCTGGATGAAAAAGCTGAAGCCCAGAGCAGTGTTGTGTTGATTCAGAGTTATCTGGCCAGGATTCAGACTTATGTGGTCTGGTTCAAGAGCCCAGGCTCTGAGCCCCTTGCTGCACACTAGCGTGGGCCAATAAAACCTGCTGTGATGATGGAAATATCTAGTACTTGTGTAGCCCAATAAATGGCTACCGTGGCTCTTTAAAATGTGACTGTTACTACTAAGGAACTGATTTTTCATTATTTAGAGTGTAGCTGGGGATTTAGCTCAGCAGCATAAGCACCTGCCTGGCCGACTCAAGGTCATGAGTTTGATCCCTGGCTCCAAAACAAGCAAACAAACAAACAAACAAAAAATTGTAATTAACGTATATAGTCTCTTGTGGCCAGTAGCAACTATGCTGGTGAACACAGCTTTATGTGGTCTTTCAAAATCTGTAACAGTAGAGATACCAGATGTTTGGGATCACCAAGTCCTTTTGTTGCACTGACAGGAAAACTAGAGCTCAGGTGAATTAGCAATCTGCTTTAAGTCATGAAGTTAAAGATGGGACGAAGTATAGTATAGGTATTCATGCCCCTCAATCAGAGCTCTTCTCATTCTATAATTCTCTGGCATCTGAATTTCTGTTTCTCCTACCAGTGTTAATATTAAATTGGAAAAACTATTGGTTGGGGGGAAAATGTTGTCCTCTCTCAAATGCATAGCTACTAGATATTTTCCTCTTTTCTCAGGTTATAGAAACATTATCACGGCTTTCTCGCACACCAATAGCATTGGCGACAGGGATCAGGTAAGCTCGTTTCTTTGTGGCTCATCTGTCACTTCAGCTCAATGTAATGGTTATTTATTGATTGGTTTCTGTTTGGAAACATCTTATATTTAGGGACCGTGTGTCATACATGACAAGTACATGGCATATAGGTACCAAATATACCTTTGAAATTTCTTGAGCAACTAAAAATTGATTCCTAGAGTTCAGTAACATATATGGCCTAAACATCATTCTTCATTAACTGATGTCTGTCACTGGTATGTTTCTGGTTTTATTATTTTATATTTCCAACAAACACAAACTTTTACATAATAATAAAATCAGACAAATGTAAAGTGATATATGTACAAGATGTATATTGAAGGATGGTAATATATTAAAAATCTAGAAGTAAATTAAATAGACTATGTCATCTTCTTGCAATGCAGTATTTTACAGTTGGTAAACTTGGCAATCCATATGTGTTGCTTGAGATCTTTTCTGTCTCCAGTACTAGATGCTTAAGTTAGGTTGATCAGTAAATTTGTATTATAACAGTTCAGTAGCAACACAGCCCAGCTGCATAGAAATGGGGTAGATTTTATCTTATTTCCTCAGGGCTCCTTATTCTAGTACCCAGCCATTGTGCGGCTCTTAAGGTTGCATCTCTGCTTCTAATCTTCTGTGTTTTTTGTGGTCCAGCTCATAGTCACATTCTAACTGAGAGGGACCCAGCACATCGTACAGGACTGCTTAGAACAGGTCAGACAGCTCAGCTCGTGGACACAAAGCAGGTGTTCTGAAGTCTCTTTCTGAGAAATGGACTGTGAGTTTGGCAGCTTTCTATAGAGATGCCCTGTAGCCTGGATAAGTCTTCAGTGCTTCTTAATTTGCTTCCTAACACATAAGCATATTATAATGTCAGTATATATTTTGTTATGTGTAAGCAGTATATTTTGAAAAATATCCATTTTCCATGTATTTATGTATTTTTGATTCTGAAAAGGTATCAGTTTTTTCTTTTCATTTTTTATCTTTATTTCCCACAGTGAACTACAATTTTCTAGTATGGATTTAATACTGTTGACATAGAAGTACAGTAATACGTGGCTAACTTGATAAAAAATCAGTTCAAAACTTTGAATTTGTCATATATGTTGATTTTTGGGAAAAATTTAGATTCCTTAAATGTTCTAAGTATTAAATTAATCAGTATACTATTGTAAAAGTCTACTTTTTCTATATGACTATTTAAAAATTATTTAAATTTCTATTATTTTAATGGTTCTTCATTTATGGAGCGTATGACAGGCTTGCTATCAAGAAAGAGTAAAGCATATGACAATAGTGTGATGTGACTTTGTTAGGAATAAATTGGGAGCATTATATTTTTTATGAAAAAGTACATAATAGTATGAGGCAGACAAGCCAGGTGATGAAATAGGTGATACTGTGGGGGTTTTTTTGTTTGTTTTTTGTGGAACAGGAACAAAGATATAACGACAATACCCTATTCTGTTTGAGGTCCAGTTGACTCATTTGTTCAAAAAAATAAAAATAAAATATACTATCTAAATCTGTGAAGTCTGAGTGGAAAAATATGTGAGGGTTAAAATCACATGAAGGGCACAATGTATTTTTGTCTTCCATTAGTTTTCATTTGTACTAACAAACGGAATCATAGAAGGATGGTTGTTATCAAATTATAATCTTACAATTAGATCTTATAATTTAAAAGATCTTAAAATTTAAAAGAGTACTGAAGGCAAAGGTACAAGTACGGCCACTTTTTCTCTGAATGGAACACTGCAGTGGGTGCCTTGGGGCGACCCTACAGGTGCATGGCAAGGGAGGACGAGATGCGCACATGCGTATATGCTCAGCTGCACATGTGTCTGTGGCAGCCAGCTGCAACGGTGGCAGGTGGTTTGGGGTAGCGGGTGTCACTGGCCTTCTGGTGGAAGCACAGTCACAGCAGCTCAGCAGACATTCTGTGGGGAGCCCGGGGCATGGATAGATATGGTCAGTGACTGTTTTGGCAGCAGATAAGCTTTCATATTTAATGAGAGGTAAAAGTTCAAGTTAGTTGCTGCTCACTCACCCGTGTTTTTTCTCCTTTTTAGGCCCTTTCCAACAGAAGAAAGCATTAACGATGAAGACATCTACAAAGGCCTTCCTGACTTAATAGAGTACGTTGATCATTTCCAGCAAAACTAAGGCTCTTCCAATTTTGACATCTAGCATGGATCTTAATTGGGGATGTAAAATAAACTCTCTGAGGAGCAAAGGCGATTGAGTGATTAAGACATGTAAGAATTAATCTTAAACTGATGGCAGAATGCTTCAATGAAAGGCACATACTGCAACTGGCGTTTAGTTCATATTGTGTGCCTCTTTGAAGGGAAAAGAAACAGATTGAAGTCAAGTTAAATTTGGACGTTTCTCAAAGGCATAATAGAGTAGTAGAAAAAAATAGGAATTAGACAATTATGGAAAAATTTAAAAGAAATAGAACCTATGACTGGAATTGACCTATGACAGGTAGTGTGTGCTTTCTAAGTTTCAAGGAAGGGTGAGTTACTGTAAGCTAACTGAGCTGGAGTTTTTCAGGGGTATTTATTAGATAGCATTTATTTTGAACAGAGATTCCTCAGTCTTTATTATTCAATAGTTAGGAGATGTAGAATTGCTTGGTAGCTGATTCTCTTTTGGTGATTGAGTGACTCATGCAGATTACGAATCTAAGACATGATTCTCCTTAAGGAACTGATGACATAGATCAAGTGTGTTTGCAAAGAATTATAAGAAATAGATTATGTTCCAGTAGAGATTCATAGATCATACAGAGATGCATTCTCTAAGATAAATTCACCCACTTATCCATTCAACATTATGTGCTTATCTCAGAACTTTTATGTTTGCTGTTTCATTTGTCCATATGACTGGTCCCTCACCACTGAGGTCTCTTGTCAGATGCATCTCTATAGAGAGACCCTACCTGCCTTGTCTAGAATTTCTGCCACCCCTTTACTTTACTTGGAATTTTCATAGCATTTACAACTGCCTGAGACAATCTGGCTTGCTTCATTTATTGTCTGTTTCCTTATTAGAAGGTAAACAAACTTCGTGAAATCAAGGACTTTACTTTCTTAGTGGCTGTGTTCTTAGACCTTCAGTGCTTGGTGTGTAGTAGGTCCGTATGTGAACTGGATGAGTCGGTCAGAACGGCATTACACATTTGCTGCTTGCCAGGCATTCTGCTTTCAGCCTGAGGTCAGTTGCCTGTAAGAGTACATTCAGTGTTCATTTACGTGCTAACCATGTTAGCATGAGCTCGTGGAGTGCCCCAGCGTTATTAGGTTTCTACAGTTATCATCACTTGGTAATGAGAAAAGCCACATTTGGAAAAGCTAAGTGACGTTCTGAAGTGGTATCGTTAGTCAGTAGTAGTCTTAAACTTGAACTGCAGGCAGTTCCTGCGCTGGAGCACAGGCTCTCACGCATGTACTGACTTTCAGTTGTGCCTCTATTCGGCCTCCGAGAGCTCTCACCCAAAGAGCAGGAGGTGTGCTCTGCCTGGAACCAGCCGACAGGTGAGCAGCAGCTCTTTCCAGAGTACTAGGTGGCATTTGGAATGGTCTTGAAGTCTTAGTTTGTTTGTTTGTATGTATGTATGTATTTATTTATTTATCATATTTAAAGAGAAAAAAAAGCAAAACAGAAAAAAGGATGGAAATAATACAAAATTTCAAAAAAAAAAACAGTAAGAAATCGCTAGTTGATAAATTACATAT